>JAPYYT010001551.1:0-25865 GCA_030522565.1 Ceratosolen corneri | reverse complement strand
AAAAAAAAACATCTCGCATTACCAGCGAAAATCTGCACCCTTGGCAAGTTAATACTGGAATGGGAAAACGAGGCTGGCGTCGGCTAGGAAATACGGGCGAAGGAGGCGAATGCGTTTGCGAAAGGCGCATCAGCGCCGCAGCCCCGGCTAATCCCCGGGAGCGTTAGACCGAGCGAATAAATCCTCGAGCTAACGTTCTTGGATCACGCGAGCATAATCGAGCACATACATCACCTGGCCCTTTCAAAACCTCCACGGAGACGTGCAGAGTCACCCGCACTACACCTTCGGTCCCGCATTGCGCTCCCCGATAGCCTCTCAATAAAGCACTTGACCTGTGCCCACCTCCTCCCACCCATTATCCAGCCCTTTATATAATGTATATGTATAGATATATATCGGCCTCTCTAGCTCGCTCCAACTCATTTTTGCGCTTGCAGTTTGTCTACAATATGATGGTGTGCAGTAAGAGCCATAACAATAAGCCGATCGAGGAGTTCGTCCTGGTTTCTCCCGCACCTGTCGACACTGCCGCCAAGTTGTCCAATATCTACATGAAGCTCTCGGAGAAGGAGAAGGAACGAGCCAAGGACTTGATTGCTGCTGGTAAATCGCAAATCGTGAATTCGTGAGGGGCCAATTTTATTGTGCATGGATGCTGCAGAACCTCGTATTTGAATAAATCGAGTTTTGATGGTTCGGGAGGGGTCGTAGGGAGCTGCTCGAGACCCACTTCATTAAACCAGCTTAATGTCTGAAAAAATAAAGAATACGAATTTTAAGTTGACACTAAACTTAAAATGCTTAAAATTCTTAAATTCCCGTTACTTTGCACGACCGTACGTAAAAAATTGGCTCTCCAAAAATTACGAAACTCAAACTTAATATTGCTACAATGAAAAAGAATTTATAATATACCTTAATAATGAGTACGCAGCCATATGTGTATATTTTTTTTTTTGTCACCTAATGCAAAGGGAATGAAAAAAGTATAGACCGATTGGGATGCTTGTGCAGGCAAACAATGTGAATCGATGGCTACGGAGCTTTTGGCCTTGGCGGCGGGAGCGGACTCGGCGGGGCGAATTCTCACATCGATGGACAGGCGCAACGTAGAATTCCTCGACGTGCTCATTGAAAACGAGCAGAAGGAAGTGATTGCCCACACGGTGGTGCAACGCTACCTCCAGGAATTGTGGCGCGGTAGCCTCAACTGGAACGCCTTCCGCACAATTCTCCTCTTCATAGTCTTCGTCATCTGTCCTCCCGTCTGGGTCGTGTTTGCCCTGCCACTAGGACACAAGTACAACAACGTGCCCATCATCAAATTTATGTCCTACTTGACCTCCCATATATATCTCATGGTCTTTCTTGCGCTTGTTGGCATCATTCCGGTCTATACGGTAAATCACAATGTGCCCCACGTGTGTGTGTTGGCCGTGTACATACTTGCACAGCAGATTATTAAGATTTATGTAGATTTTTGCGTTGATAGGAGAAAATGGAGCGAATGGATTTATTTTTGTGTTATGGTTATGTTATGTTAACGAGGGAGCTTTGGTGTGGGATTGCTCGTTTCATTTTTAAGCTTCAGTTGTTGGTGTATGGCGTGGCAGTCTATGGCTCATGAATTGTAAACAGTCGCGGGATCAAATTATTAACTAAATTAATCATTAATACTTTGGAATGCTAGAGTTCATAGAAATAGCTATCCAGTGAAATGACGGGGCTTGAGGCAAAAAATATTTAAATTGCAATAATCATTGGGTACAATATAACTGTATTTATGAGAATCAAATGGGAATCAAAGAAAAGTCAAACTACGAGCTTTGATAATTGTACAAAGAAAGCATTCCTTCCCCGGCAATACTCGGATACAATTTTCCTCGTCTCACATTTCTTCTTATTACGCAATGTTGTTTTTTGTCTTTTGCTTTTGAATAATCATCATTGTAAGGGAATATGAAAACTCGCGATATAAGATCACTTGATATCTACAGCAAGGCGAACCGCTTCACCCTAAATCATTTTATTATTGGTGCAAATATAAACGAAAAGCAATGAAAGGCTAATTCTATATTGTTATGTAGAAAATATCTTGGGTAATAATACATAATAGTTTGTTTATTTGTCATATCTAAACACAATTGTCATTGAGCTCTGTAAATAAAAGTCGCGCAACTCGAATCACAAGGGACGCCTTGCCTTAATCAAAAACCTTGAAAGTTTTGATATTGAAATATTAAGAAGACATGGCTAATAACGAGTGAATTATCCACCCCTCGTACTATATACACTCATTCATGGCTAGTCCATACCCAAATAGCGCTTAAAGAGAAAAAGAGAAAAGAGAAAGAAAGAAAAGCTGAAAGGCAGGTAGGTAAGTCTCGGTAGCACATAAAAGTGATCGATCGCGCAGGTGAACCGGAATCCTCTGATCCCATACTGGTACGAGTGGTGCCTGTTGGTGATGCTGTCGGGTCTCCTGCTATTCGAGCTGACGAATCCGAGCGACAAGAGTGGCCTCGGCTGGATCAAGTTGGCCGTACTGTTGTTCGGGATCTTCGGAGTGGCCTTCCACCTCCTCGGCTACTTCAACATTGTCAGTGTCGACAATTACGGGACCCTGCTTTACCTAAGGAACCAGCTGTTCGCCCTGAGTTTCCTGCTGGCCTGCGTGCAGATTCTCGACTTCCTCTCGTTCCATCATCTGTTCGGACCGTGGGCCATCATTATCGGCAACCTCATGAAGGACTTGGCGAGGTTCCTTGCCGTGTTGGCGATATTCGTCTTTGGCTTCTCCATGCACTTTGTCGCCCTTAATCAGGCTTTTAAGGAGAAGTCCAACAGAGACACGAATAAGCAGAACAAGCCCGCTTTCTCCGATGGTGAGTATGCCGCGTCGCTTTTCCCGCCAAATTTCGTTTCTACATTTACAATGCATTGGTATTAAAAATTTTTTTTCTTTTCGTTTACATTATCATCAGATTGTTCTTTATTAACCAATAGTTATGTGTTTAAAGGGGGTGGGTGGGGTGGGGGGATTATTTTGTCAATTTATTAGCATTAATTTTCATTTATATCTCTGGTAACTTATGAATGTTTAAGGACATTCGATTCAAGGAGCGAGCAATTGAAATGTTAATTTAATGTGAACCCCGTTTTGTTGACAAAGTACACGTGAATAAAGAGCTCCACGCTGTCAAATTAAAAGAGGAAAAAAGAAAAAAAATTAATGAAAATACGTGGCGGGTGGTTGAAAACTTTATTTTTATTTGCCAGTATTTTTCTCTTTCACATTACAATCGCCAAAGCGTAGAGTTTTTGCATTTTTCACATCCGTAATGTATTTTTATTTTTATTTGATAAATTTCCGTTTTTCGCGAATGAAATGCGCGCTAATCACCTCATTACTCTTGGCCGTTTTACTTCAATTTGCCAATACAGACAACTAACAATTTTTTGCTATTAAGTTCTCTTCCCTATTTTTATGAACCATTCTATAACATTATCAATACTTTTTTTAACATGCTTTTGTGTTTTGGTAAAAGGCTATAATCCCAAGAAGCCGAAGCGTCCAGGTAACTACAAACATAAGCCATTTAGTTAGGTGATAAGAATGACTTTCAACCACCCTTTATAGTTTTAGTTTTAGCAATAGTTCAATCCCAAAAAATAGCTATGTGCGACAGCCTACCTTAGTGTCGCATAATTCTGAAACAATGATTGAGAACGAGCAATGTAGATGCATATGACATACTTGTACATACATTACCCCCTTAAATATCCCCTTAGCAGCTCGACTCGCTCGAGATGCAAATGAATTTTTACTTACTATGTCTAATACACCATGAAAGTAAGAGTTTGGTAATTGCTCAATGTTAGAAATGGTGGCGCAAAATTTAACCGAGTGGGAATTGATTGACGTGAATGTTCCGCCGCCGCCGATGCCACATCGCCGCTTCGGACGCTACAAGAAAAAAAACGAATGTTGCGACGAAAGCACTCGAGATTGTAAGTCTTGTTTCCGCTCGGCAGACCGGCAACTTTATAATCCTATTGCTCTACCCGCAGTGTTTAAAGGAATGAGAGTTTAAAATAGAGAGAGAGAGAGAGAAATGGCGTCAAGTAGCCGACACCTTGGATGAAACGATTTACGCTTTCAAGCTCATCGATGTCACTGTGTCCTGTCTCGCATAAGTGTAAAATGCATTTTAGTCGATATTGTGGAGTCCGCCCGTCCTTACGACTTTTATATATCTCTCTGTGTGTGTGTGTGTACTGTGCGCCACGTAATTATTTCATATTGCCTGCATAAATTCTCACGTGGACCAGGAGACGAAGAAGAATCGAACGATGCCACTCTGTTTTTTTATAGTTTTTACGTGAAATTGCTGCAATTTCTTTTACAAGCTCGCCTAGTGGATCGATGCGGAAAAACGAAATTCTAAAGGCCATTTCCTTGTTTATGAGTAAAGCTTCTGATTGGCAGACCATTGATACTTTTGACAATTAACATTATTTAAAAAGGATGTCTGCGATTAATGGTAGAAGGGCAATGACCCCGCTGCTTACGGCTCCCGAGACATTTTCAAAGCGTAAGCATAAACATAATTTTCCCCCTTTGATCAATAAGTAAACTAATTTTTTTGAATTTTTATACTGCATTGCTAGTAGTGCATACTAGTAATGATGACCTTTGGCGTGTATACGTACATTATATTGTGCACACAATCACCTTGTGTGACTCAAAATTTATTTCTTACTTTTGTATATTATTATTAGTTGAGGTTTTTGTCTCGCGTCGACGATTTTATGAAATTTTGCGTGACACCGTCGAGAGAAAGGTTGCAAATTGCATGGGCTCTGAAATAATAAGGCCCATCGTCTAAATAAATGAATAAATGTGTAATTTTTTCAGATCTATTTTAACTAATCCGAAATTTGCTCTCTTTAATAAGTATGCCTAGAATTATTGAGACGAAAATATAATTACAACGCTCGCCACTACTTAGTACTTGCTACTTACTCGTCGTCGTCTTAAGCAACAAGCAATAAAAAAGAAAGCCCTTTCGAATTTCTGTTTCCAAAAACTGCACGACTTTAAGGTCGCGCAGACCTCGACTTTGGCGCTTCCGTAGCTGCGTGCAAAACTTTTAGTACGCCCAGCATAAATAAAGTGCGAGTATCGTTGAATCGCCGCTTTCCCGCGCAGAGTTGGATCATTTGCCAATGCATGCAGATGTTTTCTTTGAAGGCCACACGTTGCAACGTGCCCCGGATGACAAGAACGGAGAGACAACAAGGAGGAGCTTCGCCTGCAATGCACGGCAATGGGCGCGTGCGCCATTAAAAAAGCAAAACGCGTGCCGATTTTTTATGTGAAGCACGAAAGCTCGCTGTGAACGGAGCGCTGCTCGCGGATTGCTGGAGGGGAAGCGTGGGAGGACGAAGGATGCGGATAGGCCAGGGCAATACTTGTCAAGTGCGAGGAGCGCCCATCGGTGTAGACGCAGCAAATGCAACAAAAGTTAATGAAGCAACAAGCAACAAAGCCCGAGCATGTCCACCCCACTGTCTCGTCGAAAGCATGAGCATGGCAAGCAATGACTGTTGACATGTGCAAGCGATCACCGCGTAGTAAAGTCGCCTCTTAGACAAATCCTAATTAGTGCCTCAGTCCCCTGCCAGCTTAGCGCGCAACGCCTGCCAAAAGCAGCATAAGATGAGAGATTGTGCGTGTGCGTGTGCGCGTGTGTGTGCATTTGCGTACGTGCGGGAGAGAAAGAGAGGGAGAGAGAGAGGGAGAGAGAGAGGGAGAGAGAGAGGGAGAGAGAGAGAGGGAGAGAGAGAGGGAGAGAGCGAGTGAGCGTGTGCGTGTGTGGCAAGGGAGTGATGTGGATGTGTGATGTGGATAAGAAGCGCAGCCATGCTTTGAGAATGAAAGACCAAAGAACGAAATGGGGAAATGTTGCCTGGCACGTTACAGTGAAAATGAACCCCGTGCTCGCTTTCGAGTACCTCTTCTTCGCCGTTTTCGGACAGACGACCCACAGCGAGCTCAAAGTCGAGCAGAACCAGCCCGAATGGACCTCGAGCCTCTTTAAGCTCGCTTTTGGCATCTACATGCTGGTGTCGGTCGTTGTCTTGATCAATCTTCTCATCGCCATGATGAGCGATACCTATCAGAGGATTCAGGCACAGTCGGACATTGAGTGGAAGTATGGGCTTAGTAAACTAATACGTAATATGCACAGGTAAGAGGGACTTGCATTTTTATAGTTTATAGCTACGAATGCAAATCAGAGCGCTATTCTATTCCCCAGCCAGCGGTTGTTTATGCGAGTCATTTGCCTTTAATTTTTTCTTTTCGTTTTTCGTTTTCGTATTTAGTTTTGTTTTTTTTTGTTTTTACTAAATGGCTACTTATATAGACGCATAGGTTTCACATTTTACGAAAAATGAAACAACTTGTAATCGAATGTTTGGGCGAGTGACGATACTTTTAAAAGTCATAAATGCAAATGCGAGGAAGCCGAGGATAATTCATTAGCTGCCATACTGCAGCAACAGCATTGTTTTTACAATACAACACGCCCATTATGACTGTATATGTACATGTACAGACTGTATGTGTCTTGACATGCACGAGCTAACAACGTCACTAGTTTTTCAAACGAAAGTAGGTTCATTTTTTCTTCAAAAGGAGCATATAATTCATGTCCACGCACATTGTAGTCATTTAGATTTGTTTTATTTTGTTTTGTTTTTATAAATTTATGATTAATGTGACTATTAAGTAGTTAGTAAATTAGTTGGCATTTTCCAAAATAGGGCGTATGGACATTTATTGTCAACGTTATTAAAAATATTATCGATTCTCTAGGAATCTCCAGGAAATTTATGAAATAACGAAGCAGCAATTTATAACTCCACAACTCCAACAACGTTACAACCATACCTTAGATGAATTAGCTTAGTTTGATTAATTGAACACTTATCCTACCGTACTGATGCAAAATCCTTTAGCTGCCGACGAAAAGCCCCATACAAACAACCTTTTATAGCCACATTTTTCTTTATGATAAAAAAAAAAACAACAACAACAACAAAAAATCAATTTCCAAACGAAAAGAATAAAAGCTGACTTTCATCTTTTTGTAAACGCACGAGAAAATTGCATACAATTCCTTAATTGCCAGAAGCACGAGAATAAGAAGGCATCGATAAGACTTGAAATTGACAGAATGCCCAAATGCTTATGAAAAATCCCTAATTATCATATTTTCACTGTAAATCAAGAGGCATACTCGACGCTATCTTAAAGCGAGAGCAACGACACTCTCGATCGTCTCGATACTTTTAAGATTAACTTTCAATTAGTTCCGAAGCCAAAGCCCCAAGACACGTAGAGTGGCTACACTTGCCGCGCTTCAATAAAAAGACTTGGGCCTTGGAAGGCCTTCCCTCCTGAGGATTCGCTTTGACGATCAAAGTCGATCAAAGTCTAATCGCACCAACGGCCAAAGTCTCGGCCAATGAAAAAAATCACACCTCCCACATGATCCGTGCTTCTCTCGATCCTGCCAGCGCACAGCTCTCGCTTAGCAAAGGCCCGAACGCCAGTAGTAATCGCCCCGGCACCGACCAACCATTGGCAATGCGGCGCTTATCCGTTTTCCAGAACGAGCACCGCACCCTCGCCCCTCAACCTCTTCACCACCTGGATCGTGTACTTCCTCAAGCAGTGCAAGCAGCGCAACGCGAGCAAAAAGCGACCCTCCCTGGTGCACATGATGGGTCTGCAGAGGGCGGGTCGCATGTCGCCGCGCTCGAAAATGGGTGCCAAGTGGCTGGCGAAGGTGAAGAAGGGCCAGGTGAGGCCGAACAAGGACAGCATTACCCTGTCGATCGTCCACCTGAGTCCCCTCGGCAGCCAGCTCTCCTTCAACAGCGCCACGAGGATCGAGAGCGTCGTCGACTGGGACGCCATCAGGAAGAAGTACCTCGCGCTCACCGGCAGCGAGCCCGACAAGGAGCCCGAGAAGGAGGATAAGGATAACGAGGATGAGCAGGAGGGCCATCGCGCCTCGACCGGCAACGCGTTCGCCGTTAATTCACCCAGTGGGCCCCAGTCCTCGATACCGCCCATCTAGTCACTCCTTAGAGCCCAGCCAAGCCAACTTATTAGCGCGCGCGTAGTTACATAGGCAGCAAGCACGACGAACCTCGTCAACCGCGTAGGTTAAGTGTCGAGGATTATTGTCGAGGCGCCCGGCTTAATGCCATGCGAGATGAAATGATAAGGAGGCGAGACGAAATCTTCCTTGCGTACAATGACGAGAGGAGAGCGACGAACTGCACGACACGCCTAGGCCGATGCGGTTTTTATAAATTAGAGAGTAAGTAAGCTTTTGACTGAAGGCCCTCGCATTGAGAGACTCTGGCGATGAGGAAGCCTCTTGACATATGAATGCCAATGCAATTATCTCAGCTCAAAATAATCATCAAAGCTCATAAAAGCTCATAAAAGCTCATAAAAGCTCATACGAAGAAGCATCTTCCGCTTTGGCTTGCGCTCCTCGATCGTACGTCACTGTATGTCTCACGCCAGCAAATCATCATCAACATCATCACAGCGACGCTTTCTCCCTCATATTTATTTATTATTAGTGGGAGACGATAGGCCCTTAGGAATGTCAATTGTTTTTAGAAAAAAAAGCTGCATTCAAATTTATTATGCTCGCTCATTTAGAAGGCATATTTTCTGCAACATTTACCATCCTCTCTGTTGCCAACAAAAGGTTTTAAAAGCCCTGCGTAATAGAGATGATTATACAAAGCTTTAGAGCTTTATTTTCATTTAGAATTATAAGATTTTCATAGGTTTGTACGACTTTTATATTGCATTTTTTCATAGTATATTAGGAAAACGCAATCACATCTCACATCGCATAATAATACTGCGATTTTCAACTTACATTTATAATGTTGGATATTTTTTTTCATAAATTGTGCGCTTTTATTACACGTAATGATGACATTTTTATATCAATGATTTGTTACATAATACAATTCTTTGATTTTTTTAATTCCCTATTATTTATATTACATATTTTTGCGACTATTTTATGCTATATATATATATATATATAATTATATATTTTTTTGAATTTTTTGGAGAAGCAATGAAAATGCTGAAAATTATTAGAATGTAGATAAAAGAAAATTTACAAGACAATTGCCAAATCCAATTGACTTGTCGCAAATTCATCGGATGGATAGAGAAAAAATTTGCCGCAATGAAAAATCAAAGAAAATTATTGAATTGGTTATTTCAATGTTAAGAATACACGTATAAAGGTTGTAGCGCGATTGTAGCTGGGATTATTACGTAAACGAACGTACATTTGATTTCTTTTCGTAAAGAAATGCCGAGAGTTTCGATTAAATGCTCACCTCTTATACGTCAAATCGACGCCAAGCCAAAACTCCTTTATTCGAGAGGCATTAGTTCTCATAAAGTTATGTAAGTTGTGTGGAACGATTGTATGAAGGATCATGTCTATTTGCATTAATTCGATAAAAATTACATTATATAATCGAGCCCATAATCACGTGCACGCATGAATATGCCGATTTTGCAAAGTTTGCGCTCTCAATTCTCAGCATTAAAGACAAAAGAGTTGACAACTTAAAGTATCCAAAAGCATCGGTCGAGCAATTAATTTTATCCACATCTAGACTGTCATGAAATGCATTATTCATTGCGTGAAAATGTTATGCCAAATAGTTCACAGACATTAGAGCAGTCTTACATATTTTATTCATAAAATCGTCTTCAAGCGCATAGGTTCTTAGACTCGCTTACTTCCAAGCGACTCCAGCATGATATTTATTACCCAAAACATTGCCAAGGGACGAATGGACAAAGCCCTTTTAAAGCATACTTCCCCACCGCCATTATTACAATCCTCACACAAATCCACACCAATGTGCGTGGAGACTTTTTTTTAGCCAGAACCGCCGCACCGTAGACACCGGTTCTGGATGACATTTTGACCATTTTTTTTAGATCCGTTAAGGACGAGGCACATAATATGCTTTAGAAACAAAAATAATTGCCTAGTGAGATTTTGAGGCGTTGTCGAAGGCACGCGAGCAATGTTTTTACGCCGCCGACGATCGCAGCAAGAGAAGCTCATTTCCCTCACGAGAGAACTATGTCGTGCGTTAATATTGCAGTTGTAATGTGGCCGCACCAAGCGATCGAGCTCCTCTTCTTCGCGATCTTCGGCCAGACGACCCACGAGAATTTCAAGATCGTACCACGCGACAAGCAGGAACCCTGGACCACGGCCTTCTTCAAGCTTGCCTTCGGCATCTACATGCTCGTCTCCGTGGTCGTGCTTATTAACCTCCTCATTGCCATGATGAGCGACACTTACCAGAGGATTCAGGCACAGTCGGACATCGAGTGGAAATATGGTTTGAGCAAGCTCATCCGTAATATGCACAGGTGCGACAGCTTACTATCTATACAATACAATTACGCCCCGCACTCAATTACAATCAATAATCGAGCTTTCGTGCTTCGCCATTCGCAATCGACGCCCACAGATTTTTTAAGAATAAATTAGCTTGCTCGTCCTGCTTCAAAGAAATCCCGAATCTTGCTGTCCGATTGTCCGTTGGATGCCCGGTTGCAAACCCGACTGCAAACTTATTCGCGCCATTAGGTCATCGTTGCCATTGCCCGACACGTTTCTTTTAATTTCCATAACACTTGGTGCGCTTGCTCGTCCATTTGTCAAAAGCACGTAGAGTTAAATAATGGCCGTTGCTCGTTATCGCGTAATCGTCTAGAATTTGCACACGACGACGAAATCTATAGGACGAGCCGTACTCTTGCCACTCAAACATCGCGATGTAAAATCCAATAATTCGGTGCAAATTTTTGGGAGAATGGCAATTTTCGAATTATTGTTTAATATTAGCGGAATTAGAATCCACAGCGGGACACCATTTCTTCAGCCACATTATTACACATACGAGCTTTTATCAAATCATATTGATATTTCACAAAGCAAGCATACCCCTGCTCGCCCCCATTTCCATTTCCCAATAAACTCCCGCCAGCACATACAATTCGCCATTAATTAAAACTACTTGGCCCCCAAAAATCTCATCTCCAAAATATTTAAATCTAGAACAACGACAGCCCCATCGCCTCTGAACCTCATCACCTCCTGGCTCACGTACCTATACAAACTCTGCAAAAAGCGCAAACGCAAGAAGGAACGCCCATCCCTGGTGAACATGATGGGGCTGCGGCGCAGTGGTCAGCTCTCGGCTCGTTCGAAAATGGGCGCCAAGTGGCTGTCGAAGGTGAAGAAAACCTCGCAGGTCGCCCATAAGGACAGCGTCACCCTCTCGGTCATGCACCTGAGTCCGTTGGGCAGCCAGTTGTCGTTCGGGAACGCGACGAGGATAGAGAGCGTTGTCGACTGGGACGTGGTGAGACGCAAGTTCCGCGAGCTCCACGGCGAGCCCTCGGAGAAGCTAGCGATTGAAAGCAAGGAGGACGGGGAGACAGATTCGCAGCTTTTGCCGATTGAGGAAGCCACGAGTCTCGTCGGCAGTCAGGCCACTCTTATAGCTTCTGCATCATAATGGAGATGCTCGCAGAGCGGAAGTGAGATGCCGCTGTGCAAGCGCGATGCGATGGCAGGATGACGAAGGATAGAGAAAAACGGAGAGAGAAACCGAGAAACGAGATGGGGGGTGAGGGAGAGAGAGTGGGAGGAGGGGGTACAGACGGAATCCCAGCAATAATCGCCTTTGACTTCATTTATTAAAGCAACGATTTCAACGGGGATGAGTCTCTCTTCGTGTAGTCATATATTATATATTCAATATATATTGTGATGGAGGCTAACTTTCGAGTCGCTCGCACTCTCGCGACACGGTTAGTCCTCATAAATTATTCATTCATATTTATTGTGTAGACTGAGACGTCAGTATAGCTGTGCGTACGTAATGATGTGTGCTATATATAAATACACTCACGGTAGATAGTGGCGTTGTTGAATTAAATTTTGTTTATTGTATACGTACTGTTACATTGTGTACCTGAATTTTTGCGTAGAAGCTAGTGTCTAGCATGTTGACGCTTGATTATTGTTTTGTGTGTAGAAGAAATTTGCGTTCCTCTTAGAGGGATGTAAGAGCGTTTTTCACAATTGCGCGACCTCATGACTTCATCTTTATCATATTATTTTCCAGGCGTATAAATTCTCCTCATCACGTGTGTGCATACACCGTTATATATACGTATATACATATATATGTGTGTATATATATATATATATATGTGCGCGTGTGTGTGTTTTTTTTATGTAAGACTGCTGGAATATCGTATTGCAAGAATGTTAAATCTGTTATAGAGCGAAAAATCCACCGTAAGATAGCAGAATCTCACATGCGTAGATTGTTTATAGTGCTGTCTTGCCTACGCAAATTTTGTATGAAATAAATTGCTTTACATGTTTTTTCAGTGAACGTGAATATCGTTACCATTACGGAAAATCTGTTTTTTGCAATTTTCGGACAAAAGGACACCGACGACTTCACTATATCGCTACGTGATAATACACAACCAAGCTGGACCTTATTTTTCTTCAAGGTTAAACATTAATTTGTATATTTATATGAGAAATGCGTTTAAAGATTGAATTAATTAACTTATTGCAACACCTATAAAAGCAGTAATTGTAAGAGTAATTTGAATGAAACTTATTTCCAGATATCCTTTTCAGTTTATATGCTCGTCACCGTAATTGTACTGATAAATCTCCTTATTGCTATGATGAGCGATACTTATCAAAATATTCAGTCGCAAAGTGACATTGAGTGGAAATACGGCTTGAGCAAACTTATTCGAAATATGCAAAAGTGAATATTTTCTAAATTATGCCGAATACGAGGCAAATCAATACAAACTAATATAAATTCAAGTGTTGGTGCAATTTTTTTTTTAGGACTACAATGGCACCATCTCCGTTGAATTTAGTCACATCCTGGGCAACTCATTTTCATAAAGCATACAAATCTAGACGGAAAAGCATGAAAGGAATGAGCATAATGAATGGACTTATAGGACGGAGATTATTACAGAGTCCTTTCTTTCAAGTTAGTATAACATTGAGTCGTATGCTTGGATAAATTCCAAAACTATCGCTAAAAATGAAATGTACAGGACCTTTTGAAACGAGTGATAACAATGAGCCTTATGAAAGTATTAAATATAAAATATAAAATAACAAAAGTATTTTGTTGTTTTAATGACAGAAACAGCTTTATATGACGAATTTATAGAACTATCCATTAGAAAAAGTTTATAATGAATACACCCTATTATAACGTATCGAATTCAATAATTATAGTTACGAATATACATATAGTTTTTAAAGCTTAAATGCAATCTCAAATACAATTTGAGATACATGCCGATGCATAAGCATTTAAATCTTGAAGCAAAAGCGGCTTTCGTTTATTTTTTGTTTTGTGCATTTACATTTTGTGATTAGTTATATGTACATATACATTAGAAATACTGCTTGGATGTGACATATTTAGAATTTCATCAGAAATTTTTAAACTTCCTTAGGACAATAAGATGCAACCTCTAAGTTCAGCAAGGAACAATTTGGGCATTTCACTGTTGCAACCAAGTCCATTTGGTAGTCAACTATCATTTCGCAATGTTCCCAACATCAACAGCGTGGTCGACTGGGATATCGTGCGTCGAAAATACAGAATTAGATTTGGTGGCGTGATCGAAAAACCTAAAAGTTCTTCATTGATATTCAGTGAAATATAATAAGAGGAGGGGCTTTCCTTTTTTGGTGCGAGCATCACTGGCTTTATTTATACTGACAATATAAAGCAAACGAAACTACATGCTATCGATAGTTTACACATATTTACCGACATTTCTACCTAAACTTCTTATTGACGGCCTTAATCATTGAAAGACAGCACAAAATTCTGCGATCTGTTGTCTTAACTTTTATAAGCTTAATGTTATGAAAACATGTACATAATGAAATGATTTGAGGCTAATAATTGAGTGAAAATGATTTGACGTTTACCATTTAAAGAATAAATGCAGGAGCGATTTTATTTTGTTTTTATTGGCTTGAAAAGAAATTTACGTGCAACAATTACAATTCGTTCCGTCCATAAGGGGACTCCACATTCGTTTCGAGATAATAAATACCTCTTACGTCCATATCCAATTTTTCTCCCATGTAAGCTATTTGATTTTTATTCTTATCGCATCTGCCAGATTTGAACTCCACCCATCCACTACATTCAAGAGCAGGAAAACCTGGCGGATTGATTATGGATTCCCCCATATACTGATGAGATCTCGCATGACTACAATACTCTGCAAGCATTTAAATTTTTACAAATCCAGTATAATAAGCAATTTAATGTAAAGATTTATCAAACGAATCGCTGAATAGTTAATAACAATTACAATTAATAAATAACATCATCGCGCGATCTGAAAACGCATTGTGACATTCATTTATTTGCCATAAGTGATTAAATCGACTGTTTTAATAATAAAAAAAAAAAAATAACACTTGCAATACTACCAATTAATATATTTTTCCTTTTCATTTCATTCATTTCATCGTTCAACTATCATGAATTTACTTCGCTCTAGCCTAAATTAATGCATCGAATATAAATTACGCTTTAGTAGCACAGGACATCCCGGCTGTCGAAAGCTTCCACCATTGGGATAAAAATCAACGTGGCCAATTGGTCGGATGAATCCAGCTGTTCCGGCACACGTGTGAATGACGTCGACGAATTTCGCATCGGTCAGATCTAATCGATCGCTCAAGTCTTTCAATACAGGCGCCTCGAAATCTGGTCTTGCCGGATCCATGCCAGTAATCCGAGCGATTTCCCCTGACAAATTGCTACCGATCGCACCAGCAATGTGAGCTCCAAGACTGTGGCCCAATACATGAGTATTCTCTAGAGATAAAACACCTTCCATCCGGAGGAATGTCAGGAATTGAGATACGTACTCACCAACCTTCGTCATTAGATCATAAAATAAGCTCCGTATTATTAACATTTGTCATTACTTGGGGCGAGTAGCGATATCATTGCATAAATACGTTTAATGTAGTGTTTGAGAATATAAGTGAGTGTGTAGGCGATTTATTTAATTGCATTCTCACAATATAAGCATATTACTTTTCACAAATCATGTTTTTGGCATTTTAATTATGTAACATAATTTTTATAAATTTCTCGCCGCCTCGTCTTTATGGCATCTTTATACGTATGTAACGAGCAAACATATCAATAAATACTACGAAAAAATGTATAACGTCTACTATATTATTTACCACGCAACTGCTTTCGACATTTAACATGGATTAAGTAAAAATTCGTTTACGTAGCCTATGCGATGAAAATAAATTATCCAACACGTTCTTATACATTCTTTCGCGTATGTAATAATTAGTTTGAAGAAGATTCGAATATATCCAATAGAAGTATTGCTATTAGGATGAATTGTCAAAAATATTCTCATTTTAAATTTCAACTTGTATTTATAAAAATTTAGTAATATAATATATTTAATTTATAAAATGGTTAAATTTGAAGAATTTATTAAAAAAATCTTGATTCTGATATTGGATGAGTGCATTCCCAAATAAAGTTTGACAAATATAAAAAGAAATTATCATTATTTATTCGGAGTATAAATTTAATTGAATAACGTGATTAATTTTCGATATATATTCAGAATTAAATGTTAATTACACTTAATACAGTAGTGTTAAAAAGTATTAAAACATAGTATTATAAAATTTTGAAATATTATGTTACCAGAACCAAAAATGGTAATATACTAAAACATTACTTTATTAATAATACAATAGAGAGATCATTACATAATCCAAGGCTAGAATAATATAATTTAACATTTAAAAATATTCAAGGAACTGTATTAATAATTAGAAATTTATAACGTAATTTTATTTTAAAGATATTTTATATTTCATCCCGACTTAAATATAGAAGTAAATTTAAATATTACAACGAGGTAGCAATCAATAATATATAAATATACATGACAGAAAAACTGAAACGTGTAAATATATTAAACGTACGTATGTCGAAGTGTTTGTAAATGTACATGGACCGGTGAATGAAAGAATTATGTAAGTGTAAAATTGATTGTAAAAAGTGATCAAATGTCATTGAAATTTCCAAATGAAATTCTAAATTGAAATCTTTGCGAATATTAACTTAATACTAACTTGCTTCGTTAAGCTTGCCGAGACCAAATATTCTTTTAAAGATACTGCTGACCAATCGACGACAATAATATTATAATTTCCCATTAATAAATAATTTCGACGGATATCTTCAATCCAAGAACTATTTCCATTATCGGACCATCCGTGAATGATTATTTTCGTTATTCCGACGGTGATAAAATTTGAATCTCTTAAGCTTATAACATCGTTGAGTTTAAGCATTATCGGCTCGCTCGGATTTTTTCTAGTAAACAAGAAGAAACCGATATCCCGTTCGGGTATCATAATAGGATCTAAGACATTTGTTAAGAATAATAAATCATCTGGAAGCGTTGACAGTGAAGGAATGTAATTATCCACTATAACTTCTTCCAAGAGAAGATTTAACAAATTTTCAAGTGGCTGTCGATCCAGTAAATCGGCAGTAATATCGCTAGCTTTTACAAAAATAAAATAACAATTCATAGAAAATTATATTCATTATATTATTCATAAATAATGCATTCATTAATTTATTAATCCCACAGCACTTTCAATTACTTTTACTTAAACAATGCTATAATGATTTGAAAAAATTCTGTATTATTAAATTTGACGTTCTTATAAAAGCGCACTGTAAGACTAAATAGTTCGTTTTAATATTACTTGCAATTGTAAATGAGATGAAAAGTACGGCTAGCGAAAACATTTTGCTTTGATTTTTTACTCATACTAATCCTAAAAATAGGATTAGATTTCTTTTATACACGCGACTTACCTAACTTAATGAAATTAAATACCACGGTTAGCATTATATTATATAACCACGATTAGATTTGTGTATTCTTGATAGAAAAATTCGTTTCATGCATCGTCATTATAATCCCATATTCCTAATAATTCACGCAAATTCATAAATAAATACTATAAAATAACATTTAAACAAATTTTGAAAAAAATTCAGAAATATAACTTTTAAATTACGATCAATTATTAAGTAAAATAAAAATCATCACATTTATTTTAACTTTAATGTTTTATCATTTATCTTCAATCTTCTATTTCATACAAAGAAAATTATATTCAACTGAATAAAAAATGAAGACGTTTATACATTAAGATTTTTTAGAATAAATAAATGAATTAGAACAAAAATATAATTATAAAATACCTTTTAATTCTTACTAATTGGGAAATAATTAGAAAATAACCAATAAATAGAATATTATATTATAAAATAATATTAGAACCTTTTTTAAATATCCATAACTGATTAAAATATAAGATATTTGGTTAATATATTGTAGATAGATTATTTAACAATTATTAATTAAAGGTATTGATGTGCGGAAATTATAAACTACAATGTGATAAATAAGTAAAAGTTTCTGTTTATAAAAATATATAAATTTAATTGTATACCACATATACGTAAAACAGATTTGAATAAAAACGAAGTATTTATGTCATTTGTTGAGGAATGAGTTTTATCATACTAGGTACATTGTTTCAACATCTATTTTATTATTTGTTCAATAATAAATAAATTATAATAAGTAGCTACTCTAAAAATACTTTCGTGTAGATAATCCATAAAGAAGTTACTTTCTTAATGTACTCTGTTTGAGAAAAGAGAGACACATGTATTTAACCATTTTTTCAAATGTATTATTTTCATTCTTGTTAACAAGTTTCAAAGAATTTTGGGGAAAAAACGTTAAATTATACCTATATTTATTTGGTAAATTTGAACCTTTAATATAACGTATACGTATAAATTATATAGTTAAATTATGTAATTATAAATTATTGTGATAGACTAAATTCATATAAATTTATTCCATTATTTAACTTTTGAATTCCTTTATAAATGCTTTCACATTTTGGTATCAATATATAGGCCTTTAATAAAAAAAATCCATGGCTTGATCATTTTCATCTAATTGTGTTAAGGCTTTACCATGTCTATTTGAGAAAAATAAAATTAGAAAATAAAATTATCAAAAATAAATGCCTAAAATATTTTTCAGTAAACAAATTTAATATATAATATATAGACTAAATATACTTTTCCATTTTTTGTTGATAATCTTTGAAACGATGTGTGGGCTAATTATGATTTATTGATTTTATTATAACAATCATATCACTAAATTGATAAATATTCTGGACAATAATTTATTCATTGTTTATTCTTCATTCTTTTCCAAACTTGAACTTTTTAAAAAATATATATCCAGCTATATATACTCTATTATAGCTAGAGAGAATTTAATTTACTTTTCTTATAAATATATAATATTTATTTTAGTCAAAAAAAATAATAAGTATTCTCTTATACCCAGCTTTATTTTATGTCTATTGAAATTGTTGTTAGCTGTAATCATTAAATGATTAAACTATTTTTTCAATAATAGCAAATTTTTTCTTACTTCAAGAACTTAAATCATCATAAATGTTAAAAAAAACCGCCTGAAAAATCAATAATTCTTAGTGTAAGTAAGATTTCAGAACTTGGTGGAATATATAAACAATCGAAGATAATCAATCGAAACATTTAAATGTCAAATTTGGTTGAATAAGAAATATGTACTTTGCATAATTTTTATACTAATTATACTAATTTCAAGTCCCAGTATAATTTGTCACTTTCCTAAGTGAACGGCCATGTGTTTAGTACAATGAGAAAACGCTGAGTCAATAGACTTATATCGATACACAAAATAACTAAAATGTTTAATAATAACTTGTGCATCTGAAGGAATTACTTCTTCGGTATTTTTAATATTAATTTTTATAGTTTCAAAACCTGTAAATAATATTAAAAATATTTTTTATAATTGTTTTATTAAGATCTGTCTAATCTCTAAGATTATTACATTAATTTCAAACTGAAATTGTCATTTAAAATCAAGTATGAATTGTAGTAAGTCCAATAACAAGATAATACAAAGCCAAGTGATCATTCAAAAGACTCGAATTTAAAAACCAAGCCTCTTATTTTTACAATTATTTTATACATATTTATCAATAACATAAGTTATCAATTGTTATTATATATTTAGTTTATATATTCAATGTTAAATAACATTCATGCTATCATAAGATTTATAAATATTTGTATGTGTGATTTACCAATACGTTCATCCCCTTATATACTAGTTATCTTTGACTAAGTAATATCAAAAGATATTCCAACAACTTATTTTCTATTTTGTCTTTTAAATTTAGAATTTTTACCATTTCTTCATTAATCAACTAAATATTTTTATAATTATTATCCACTAAAGTCAGTGGCATTCAAAGTGAAGGCATTGCTATCTAATGTTAAATAATTAATTATTTAATATTAATATAAATTATAATGATTTCAAATAAATATTAAATTTAATTTCTCAAATTATTTATAAGGTAATATATAATACAGGAATTAGGTATAAATAATAAAAAGGATAAATTTCTAAAATATAAATTTAAAAAGTTATGAAGTATAAAGCACAGTAATCTTAAAAATGATATTGGATTTCAAGTAATATTAAACTAATAAAAATATTAATAGAAATAAAGAATGACATTGACATTAATGAAAATATTACTAATATTTAAAACTGTTTTAGCTTGTACTATAATAATAAAAAATAAGATCTAAAAGTGAGTATTATTAGTAATCATGTTGTTTTTCTGATATCTGTTTCTCTAATATCATAAATCCAAATTTTATATATTTCTTTTTTTCCTCAAATAATTTTGTTTGTTTATGTAATAATTATTTAACTAGTTTTATTGTAATATATATATATATATATATATATAATAACACGATAGAGAAGATTATTTTAAAATAATGAATGTACATAAAAATTAAAAGGTACAATAAAAAATGCTTTCAAATGTACAAAACGTAATAATTTTTGAAAATTATTTATAATAATTATTCTCCACTTAATAGTGAAGCTCTCACTAACGTTTATCCTAGTCATTATTATAAATAGATCATATTAATTATTCTATACTATTAATAAAAAAACAAATTATAGACTTTGAGGAATAATTTAGTCAACTGTTCAAATATTTTACATATGCACATTTTTACATAACCAAGGATACCTTGTACGGCAAATGTATAACTTGAAATAACTAACCTAAACATAAAGTTTGCGGCTACTTAACCATTTAACGACTCGGTCGAATTATCAGTCGAAGTATCAATGAAAAGATAACAATATTGAGAAAAAAGTTATAATGTGATAAAATAGATTATTGACTTTTTAAATTCTATTACATTTTAGGGTTAAAAATATTTGTTATTGTGCAAAACGTAATAAAAGAAATTAAATTTTGGTAAATAATGTCTATACGTGAATTATTAAAGAATTATTTGAATAACGTTGTTGTAATTGTAGTTGCTAATATTAGAAATAATTTTTTGATAACTTAAACAATTCAGTTAATATAATGGAAATTTCTGTTTATTTGATTGTAGATTTATACTGAATGATAAATTTGTATTAACATGAAACTAGATATTGATGAGAGTGCTATTAATAAAAAATTGCAGATACTATCGGTAAGTTATACATTCATCTATTTATTAATAATAGTAGATTAATATAAAATTGCAAATCACTTTTTTAAGGATGAAGTACCAGACAAATCACTGTCATGGTTACAAAGTGACACGAGAAGAAACGTTTCTAAACCACCTAAAAGTGTTCAACCATTACCTGGTAAAATTATTTTTTGGTCGTCAAATGAAAGTTTTAATTTAATTTATTGTAATTTTATTTTTAAATTAAGGTGCATGTATCAAAACTTGGACAGAAAGTTCGGAGAAAGTTTTTATTAATATTTGCCATTCAAAAGATATACATCCTCCAAAAGATATATCGGATAATGAACTTATTCGTCTGTTGGACAATGAAGATTTTCATTTTATTATCCCAATGGCAATTTCATTGGAAAAAATGGCTACAGATAAAGGTTTATATTGCGATCTCAAATGTTTCACATTAATGCAAGATATTTCAATATATATATTTATCTGTTTCTAGTGGGTATTGAAAGATCAGCATTTGATGTCTTAATAAATACACAGTATTTTAAAAAATGTATGAAAAAGCCATGCTTTTGGACATTCACTGCTGTAGTAATTCTTAATTCAATTAATAATAAATATGACAAATTTATAAATACTTCAAAATATGTTGTTTTGAAAAACTGCAAGGTTTAACTTACTTATAGAACTTAAATCATTAACTCAAAACTTCTTCATTCTTATTAATTGAAGTTTATATTTAAACAATAGGTAATGGGAAGTCTAGATACATTTTATATAGAAGATCGAGAGCCAAGAAAAGCTGCAATTAAAACACCTTTGATTGAGGTACTCGAAGAGCATGAAAATGATAATTTGCAAAATCAACAAAAAACAATTAAGACACAAAATATAAAAGATCAGAACTATCTTATTGTTAAATCGGATAATGGAAAAAATTTAATTTGTTTTTTTCATTTGCCTTCATCAAATATTAATGATATTATAGTAGACATTGGAGAAAATCGTATAGTAGTTGAAAATCAAAAGATTAATAAGTTGATTGATATATTCATACCACACCATGTCGATAATGAATGCAGTATTGCCAACTATGATAGCAACTTAAATGTAAGATATTATTTTGCAATCAATAATTTTTAATTCTATAAATCATTTATTTTTATTCTTACAGATTCTTAGACTGACATTACCTTTAAAAAATAACTAAGTTAAAAATTACTTTCGGCTAAAGAACCAATATATTTTATAATGTTGTACAATTCAAAGGAAGTGAAATACATCGAATGCAAAAAATTATCACAGTCCAATGCTTTGAAATAAAAATTCATAACTAAATGTCTAGAAGAAAATAATGACCAAACAATTTTCCTTTAACATATATTGGAATAAAAATTTGATGTATATAATAAAATACAAATTACGATTCATAAACATAAGCTTTAATAATCATCTTATTTATAATCATAACAATTGTTAAGTAATGTTTTCTGATTATTCTGTGTAGAAAGTCGGACGTTCTATACCTATCATGGTAAAAACATTTGGTAGTAGATAAACGATATTGAATCCTATCATAAAACAAGTAATATATTTGTAGACCAAGTCGACTAGTATCTTATTCTTATTCTTTAAGGAATCTTTGCTTTGCATCAATTCCTTTGGGTTAACTTGCAATATAGCACACATTGCATTGTAAGTGAGACTTTTGAAAATCACTTTGGTGCCGATTACACAACAGAAGCCAAAAATTGTTCTTAAAACTGTTTTACCAAGTATTAAATAAGATGGCCATATGATTTCGTAAGGTGGAGGTTCAACTGGCATTAAAAGTGCTCCTGTCTTGTAGTTTAGCCAAGCACCGACATGAACACCAGCAGTTACAGAAATAACAAGAGTAGTATCTCCTCTGTGAAAATAATATATCTAATGATTGTAAATAAGAAATTAATATAGTTATTTATTGATTAATTTTTTACGTAGGAAAATATAATTTCACCCTTATTATAGTTTTTTGACTCTAGGCAGATAAATAAAAATATCAATGCTTTGAAAGAATTAGCGAATTTGTATATACCTTGTTGGTGTCCATTTATCACTGCGTGGATAATAAATTATTATTAATATACTAATGATAACAAATGCTATAAGAGTCCAGC
Source organism: Ceratosolen corneri (assembly GCA_030522565.1). NCBI lineage: Eukaryota > Metazoa > Arthropoda > Insecta > Hymenoptera > Agaonidae > Ceratosolen > Ceratosolen corneri. The sequence continues at coordinate 2,814 of JAPYYT010001551.1, read as the reverse complement.
CACTGGTAAGAAAATAGTAATCCAAAATATTTGCTAATGGAACAAATAGGATCATCAATAAAATTGCTAAAGTTAAACCAGCAAGCACATCTAACACAGTGTGCATGCCCAAATATATTCTGCTTACACAAATTAATGAACACCTACAAAGAGTTTATTTTTGATTATAATGGTTCTTAAGTGTAAGAAAAATGTCAAAGAGAAAAGCTATTTCAACATTGTCATTTGCTTCTAATTATTAATATTATTCAACTCTAATTCAAATAGTAGTTGTTTCTGTATTTTAAAATGTTTTCATTAAATTTACGAAATCTAAAATCATTGTTACTATTAGTTAAAAATATCTTGCCATAAAATTGCAGCAATGCAGCCAGCAAATGTGGAATAATTGTATTTATTCATTGTAAAAAAAATAACACTAAAAGGAATGGAGACTCCGATCATGGCATGGGTCGATGGCATCCCGTACTCTAAGGACCATTTCTTTTGCAATCGTACCACTGGTGGGCACGAGGGTCTAGGCCAACAAATAATATCTTTTAAAGCTTGTCCAATAGACATGATTGTCGCCCAAACGAGTATAATTTTACGCCCAGCAGCTCCATCGATATTCCAAAACCAAAATGGAATAAATGTTAAATAAAATACTTCATCTCCCAATTCCGTTCCAAAAAGAAATAAATAATACCAATAATAATTCTTTATCTTATAAGCTACTTTATCATTGGCATGAATAGCGGATGCATCGTCATTATTCAAATGAGATAGTGCATTTTTATGTTTATTCGTTGTTTTCTCAATTTCATGGTTCACACATCCGTTCTTCGATGAACTTTCATAATTAGTATTTACAGGACTATTTTGCTCACTTTTCACTGGCCAATCGTTATTTGTATCTATTGCCTCGCTTTTACCATACTCATTGTAATGAATTTGAATGCCAAAGAATTCTTGAATCCTGGATACTAAATATGGATCCCTATAATATTGAACAAAATTGGACCACATTTTCCATGAATTCAATGGAATGTTGCCTAAAATTAAACATAAAATTATTGGTTATGTTAATTAAGTCACTCGCTAAAACAATAATACGCCTCTCAAACAAGTCATTTGTCTTGCAATATTAAGAGACCCGATTGCCCATAAATGTCTTAGCCTACTCGAGCTTTTAATGATATTTACAACGGCCGTCTCGCGCACCCCGCTACAAACAAAAGATCCAAACTGTCCTTCCACACTAGCGAAACGGAAAGTTTTTTCGCCCCGTAAAAGCTCCGAAAGAACGTGACAGAAGCCAGAGGAATCAACATCGTCCGATCCTAATAACGTTAAAAAGCGACAGGCCCATTGATTATTCGACGTCGCGGTCCATCCAACGCGACAAATAAATTTCCCCAACTAAGCGCCCTTAACCAAGACAGACAAATCATTATCATAAGGCAATCAACTGAAAAAGTCAACTCACTATGTACAGCCTTCAATTTAAAACATATTCCGTTAACAATCCTCGCTACTCAAAAAGCCTCATCCTTGGGCCTTTCAATTCACGAGGCAGCGAATGCGTGTATCGTCTGCTCTTCCTCCGGCTCGCCGAGTCAAGAACATCAGCAACAATACGGGACAGACAGGCGCGATAAGCAGCCGAAAACAATGGACTTTTTCGCCAGATTCCACGACCAATGGACACGCTCGTATTCAACTGCCGAGGATCCTCGATTTACCGCGCGCGGCACAACAAATCTCCCCAACGAATTCCTTGCCGATCCAACAACATGTGTGGGCCACATGCACGTAACAGGGACTCAAGTTTTTCCCTCCAATGGACGATTGGGGCTACGATAGCGATAGGCGAGTGCGTCGAAGTACATACCAATTCCTTCGGATTGCGAGCCCGTTTCATTTTCCTTCGCGTGACGTAATAAAGCACGTGACACCTTCTTGACAATAATAATACCTCTTGGACGGCATCGACCGAGAATTTATTTCTCAACCACGTAACGTACTTGTGGCATGGCGAGGAGCTCGATCGCTGGCCATCCTCCCCTCCCTCCCCCCATCCACCCGCCCACTCGCCAAATCCACATGATCGGAGCTCCAAGCCCACGGGCTTCATTCGATAAGGAGTAAATAGGTGGCGATCGCATGCTGCATCAACTGCTCAATAATCCCCAGCGATCGGCCAGCCATCCATCCTGAGAATCATTGCAATCCCCTAATAAGTGATGGCCAGCGCATTGATCGGTGGCTGCGGGAATGGGGGGGTGGGGGGCATCGCGTAGCAGACGTCACTAGCGCTGCCAAAGTGGCGAGAGCGAGCCACCTGTGCGACAGCCCAATCTCACCCGTAAGCCAAAGGTAAAATAGCGCCGCGGATAAGGCACGGGGCTGAGCGAGGGGCGGGAGGGAATGTGCCGCGCACGGGAATAATATCGAAGGTGTCGGGTGTTGGCGCGCCGGCCACCGATCGATAAAGCAGCTCCCTGACTCTGCCGGCAGTGGTTGGCGACTGTCGGGGGCGCGCGAGGGCAACCAGCAGCCGTTACGCAGCGAGCACCAGTCGCCCCGTGGTCACTACATTCCCGGGGCGGGGGCGGGGACGGGGAGGAGCGAGGAGTTCCCGGTCGTAGAGCCTCGAGGACCTCGGGCCAGATGCCGCCAGCGTGTAAGGCCTGAATCGCCGACGGGGAGTCCGTGTCTTCCGCAGCTCTCGACTGCTTGACAGCTCGCTCGAACTGTCAGTGGTGAGTGTTCCGCTGGTTATTTGTCTGGAGGTAAGGGTCGAGGGGCTCGATTAAGAGCGCGGCTCCGTAG
>JAPYYT010001550.1:0-25867 GCA_030522565.1 Ceratosolen corneri | reverse complement strand
ATATATATTAATAAGAATAATCGTTATTATTACAGGGTGTATTATTATTATTGTAGGGATGTGGTTTTTATTACAAAGACAAAGCATATTTGCAGTTGAAGCTAAATTTAATTCAATTATTGAAAAGATATATTCCATCATTTTAGAATTATTACATAGTATTTTTAAAAGTAGATATATTAATATATCCGTTCACTCATGCTTCTGCTTCGTATTTTCATACGTTTTATACATAGGTTTATTACAATTACATCTAAGGTATAAAATGTAATAGACGCACAATGTGAAATAAGTTAGAATGTTTAATAAAATGTTTGAACATGGCAGTAATTCATTTTCTTCTCTTGAACTAAAGAATAACTAATAATCAATTCAACAAATGAAAAAATTTTATATTTAATTTTACCTAAAAAAAAAAAATTATAGTTTTCACGCGAATAAGTATTTACTCGTTTATTTTCTTACTCAATACTTGAAATTTTACTAAAAATAACAATACAAGTCTCGTATAAAGCAGGAAGGTCACGAGGATATTATATGATCGCACTGTTCTTTCTAAAATCGTAATTGCGATATTTACGTGTAGTGCATGCACATGCACATTTACACAATTACACTAATGTAAAATTGCAATTTTCCCACATAAATCTATTAATGCCATAATGACATTCAATGTATAAAACATACCTTTTTCTTATTCCAACAATCTCGATAATTAAATTGCTAAATTAAGTAATTTATCTAAATAGATTAAAATAATATTCGAATTGGAAAGTAATACGTGTTTCGCTAAATATCCAATTTAACAGATATATATATATATATATGTATATATATATATATATATATATATATGTATATATGTATGAAAATCTTTTAGATAAAGAATTTTCCTCTTTTCTAATTGCATTATAAAAATACATTGGATAATTTTCAAATTGATAAATTCAAATTTACATTTGAATTGAATATATATATGTGTATCATATCCTTTAATTCATTGATTAATAACTGAATTTTGTAATAATTATCAATTTTATTTAATATGCAATAATTTAATCGTATTGATTCGGTATTGTCCGTATAGATTTAATTGTCCATGTGTATTTTAATCGTTTAGTTTCATAACAAATACACTCCAATTATCTTCTGCAGCCATTTCATGTACTTAATAATTGCAATTATTTAAATATAGTTCTTTCGATTATCTTATTTATTGTAAGTAAGGATATATAAGATGAATATGATATCGGCCAAGAGATGATATAATTCAAAGAAAAATACTCTCAATACTAGAAGTCTTAATAGTAATTCAATGAATTGCCTTTCAATTCTAACCACATGCCAATAACATCGATCTGCGGTTAAAGTGCCTCACTGCAAAATTCACAATTACATCAAGGACAGGAGTATAAGAGCGCACGTGTAAGCGTATAAATGTAACATAAATTTCTTTGCGATGATCTTTTTGAGGAAACTGGTATCTAAGCCCCCCGCACATGACAGGTGAGGAGTGGCATCGAGACATGAAACTATGGAAGATATAATCCTATGGTCAATATATACTTTTATATATATATATATATGTATGTATAAAAGAGATCGTCTTACTCAATTACGTGAATGATAAGTTTTTGATTTGCGGCCGCGTGCTGCTATGTCCGTCTCTCTCCGATAAATATAAATTTTATGCCTTCGCGAAGGCGCGAGCAGGTGCGGGAAGAGACGCAGGTAATAAAGAAAGTGCTTAATATATTATCAGCAGCATCCCGATCAGAATATGATCGGCGTAATTCATATTTTACATTATCGAAAAAATATGTTATTTCAAGTAGGCATTGGGGAGTTAAGATTTCAATGGAATTGCGTCACAAGTTTTCGAATTATACGCATGTATTTGTGACGAATAAATCGATTTTTAGGAATAATGATTATATCGTATTTGTACTTTAGAGATGCGAAGGAATTATTAAGAGAAACACGCAAACGTTTTCGAATTACGATTGACAATGAATTTTCACAAATAAAATGCAACTACTCCACAGGATTATATTTTTGCCACGTGCACTCGAACAATTTAACAACAATGTTCCAATAGTGAATAAATTTATGGAATTTTTAAATCACTTGAATACTTTTATGGTAAAAGAATTGTTAGTTGCTCGTTGAACTTGATTTTTCAGGAAATATATTCTCTGAACAAATTATAAATTTTGTTTATTATAACTTGATTTAGTTCAATAGAATGAGTATAACTTATTGAACTTAAATTACTGCCAATTCAGTCGAATTCGCCGATTAATAATGCAAGTGCATTCACCGCTCGTCAAACTGAATTTTGACAATAAAAGTGCGACGGCAGCCCAATTTTGTAAGAGAATTGCGTATAGTTTTCAGCGAGTTTATTGCCGCGCAATTCATCAAACGTTCGAAGCCGAATTTTAATAATATGTAACTAGTACGAAATGGCCAGCCGATACGCATAAAAGTAATTTATTCAGAGCTTAATTATCACTTGTCACACCTTTTCTGCCAATACAGATACGTGGCAATATTTTCTCAGTGAAAGTTTCAAAACGTTCTCCTTTTTTTCTTTTTTTTTTTATTGTAATAGATACTGCATACATTATTATGGTCATTTATAATTTCTTTTCATTCGGCATTTCCATTTAATTGTATGTATTGATGTTGAATTTTGAGAAACTCATTTAATATGACTTTTAGTCGCTTCGAAATGTACTGTTTTTGATTGGCTGAATTAGAATGGTACAAGAATATAGAATCGTACGTAATAATAATTGGCCGTGTACATTGAAAATTCAATAAAAATAGTCTATAAATATGTCATATTTATCTCACAAGTGTATGAATTTTGAATTTCAAATATATTTTCAACATTATACATTGGATTCTTCGTAAAACTATAGGCAAATCGTTGTATAAGGATGGCGATGCATGTTTAATAAAATTATTTCACTCCAGAAAGCAACAAACAATCATCAAATGTCCATTTTTGATTACACATAACATTGAGTAAAGAGCAAAAATTATAATGTAAAATTTATTCTCGGCTTAAATGAGCGTCGCCTATCTTTATGAAATTATTCACGCATTTCTCGCGCGTAGTGCCATTTAGCCCCCTTCCCCTCCCCACCCACCCTAATCTGCCGGTCGAGTTTATCAGTTTTCTACGAGTGGAGCGCGTATTTTGCTCACTATAATTGCTTAGAAAGCCCCGACCGACGTGATTCATCAAATTGAATGTGCAAGAGCGCGCCAGGGATTCTGCGGACGATTAACGTCGAGGAAATCGATCAGCCATGAGATCGTAGGCCCGAGTTGTCCATCTAGCGCGATCGCGATCGCGATCGATCATCATTAAAAGGACAGATAGCATAACTGACGTGATGGCGCGAGATTCTCTGTCAAATATTAATTTCTATTTTCTTTATGATAATTCCAGTTGTATTATATGCTTGACGGCGAACACAATTGCTCAATTGGCCGGTAAGTCCGTCTTGAGGTTAAGCTGCTCTCGAAATACATTGGATTCAGAAAAATACCTACGCGACTCGAGCAGAAATGTTTTTAAGTAATGACACATGAGATGAAAGTTTTTTTAGAAGTTTGCATGAAATTGTGCGAGAAGGTGATAATTATACTTCAAAGGAGTTGTCTTTACTCTCAATTCTGTTTGAATGAGGATTGCCTTTTAGCATCCTATTATACATTACACTTACTCAAACAAATGGACCATTTTTCTTTTCTTTTCTTTTTTTTTTTTAGAAAAGAGTCAATATTCGCAGATTTGAAATTTTTTTTCTTAATTTTGCATTTAAAGCAATAGCTCCCTTCGTATTTCAGTTTCATTTTCATTCGACTAATTCGAAATAATTGACTAGTAATATTTATTGATTGCATTGTTATTTTGGCAATTGATGGAAAGAATTTTACGTCTGAAATTCTGAAGATTATTAAACGGATTTCGAATGAACTCTCATTCAACTATCTAAACTTTTACATTATAATGCTCATATTCCAGTAAAATAAAATCATTTGCATTAGCATATATGTGTGTACGTGTATATATTTAAGGTAAATTATTTGTAGCACAATTATATGATAATTTAACCTCTTTTGAGCCAACAAATGCTTATTAAAATTAAATAGGTCGCTGGCTCTAATCAATTTACTGTAAAGTGAGAAGTCATTATGTCTGAAAAAGAAGGCGCTTGTATGCTTGTAAAGATCGATAGGTTGCTTTAATAAAAGTGAAACCGTACTTTGAATCGCTTATAAAATATCGAAGTGATTTTTCACGGATTGCAAAAATCATAAATGCTCTAGACGAATATGCACGTTTCTCTCTCACTCACTCTCTCTCTCACTGTCTCTCTACGGCTGCTCATTAATAATTATCGAGAAATTTATAAACTTCTAATTATTCACACGTGTGCGTTTGAAACGAGATTTTGTATTCTGTTTATAAAACTATTTGACGTAGAAAAGTTTTCATTTTTCGACTATTTGGCCGTTTCACGCGGAGCTTTCGTGCAAATTAAATCAAACAAATACTTCATAAAACGGATATTTTATTTTACGTGTACGCCCATTACTTTATTTCCCCATTACTTCAGTCCAATGACCCTAGCATTCGACTTTGCTAAAAACATGTATAATTCGAAAGCAAAAATTATGTATTACAGCTTGCACGTAAATAACATTTAAAACAGCTTGAAAGCTCGCTAACTATTCCCTTTGATATAACGGCGGATAATATCTCGTAAGAAGCTTACTACTTAATTATTAAATAGACTAAATAATTATTCCTGCATGAGCTGCCTGCAGCACCAAACTGCGGCTCATTCGTGACTTCGTACCTAAAAGTTATCAAGTCCGACATTCGACACCTCACACCATCCATCCACCTCCTAACCTTCCAACATTGTATCAGCCATCCCTCTCGCGCATTACATGCCCCTCATTTATATAATACCTCATGTACAATCTCACACTGATCATCTTCTTTTGCAGAAATCGAAGCTCAGGAAGCGTGCAAGTGGCTGCGGGCTGCCGGCTTCCCTCAGTATGCTCAGATGTACGAAGGTGAGTGAAGTTTTCCGTTTGCTCGTCTACGGCTCTATCAATTCTTAATTCTATAATATATAATAATATATAATATAATCTCAATTAGAGCAGACGTTTTGGCGTCTCCATTCGCTGCTCTTTAATTTCCTCTTAAACTTCCGCGGCTCTCGTACACGAGACTTTAAATTTTCATCCCAATTTGGTATTCGTCCTCTCTTTGAAGACGTGGGCTCTGCTCGGCAGACCAGAAATAAATTCGGCGATCCTAGCTGGATGATAATATAATTTCTTTGAAGGGCCTCAGCCGGGAAAGAGGTTTTTTTTATTTATACTTGGGATCGGTGGATAATTAATGGGAAACTTTGCTGGAAGGGAAAGCAGCTCTTTTAAAAGCGCAAAGTCCGTGATGGCTATTTTGATTATTTCACGCTCGTCTATTAATTCACGTGGGGTCATAAAATGCTCGGCTTATAATCGAGAGCTGAAAAAGTTCTGGCTGCTTGTGGTGCGTGAACTTTATCGTCGTAAAATTCATCCATTTTTATATCAAAGTATGATGATGATGCAATTATTTACTTGAATTATTGTTTGAGAGAGAAAGCATTTGGGCTAGACAGTATAATGATAAAATTACGGTGCTATCTCTCTCTCTCTCTCTTGCCGTCTTCAAATGGAGATTGAATGGAGATTGAATGGAGATTGTTCAATTATCGGGTAATTAAAAATCGTTTTGCAATTAATGTGATAGGGCGCTACTCGCACCGGCTATTGATAGAATAAAATTTCGGCATCCGGCAACTTGTTTCATGGGACTTTCATTTTAAGTGCAACACTCGACTCTCGACCGAAAGACAAAGTCTGTCGGCCTTTTAGGTCACTCCTTTGATGTAATTAGTGAATTTTATTTATTAGCGGCCGTAGATTTACCTTTGGCACGGGAGTTCTCCCCGCTTATTATGTGGATGTCTTGTGCAAGTGACAGTATCATTACCATTTATTCCATTTCCATTCGTGACGTTCACTTTCAGTTTCAATTATGAAAGGTATATCTTTGTCTTTTGTTATGCACCTCAGCGCCACGTTAAATGGATTGGGCGTAATGGAAATGGTTAGGTTACTCAATATCGGTCTATAATAATTATTGCTTTTCGATTTTGACGGACACTCGCTTTTACTTTTAAACTCGGGACAATCAATCTCACGTCCTCATGGAAGCCTCTAAAACAAATATGGCCTGGCTAGATTAATTTTATTTTTAGCTCTTGGAGTGTAATAAAGCAATCGTAAGCGCGAGCTAAAGTTTTAGCATACCCATAAATCATAATAATTAATAATAAAGATTTTTCAGTCCACTACCCCCTTACTTTTGATAATGATTTAATGTTAATTATTGTCCCTGTGATTGTGTGCCTTAATGTAGGGAATTAAGTTGCATTTAGGGAATTTTGAAGGTGTAGAGTAAATCGGAATCGTAGATAAATCGGAAATACAAAATCTCGCAGGAACTCGTGTTTTTGAATTAATAATTATTTTGGCCTGAGAAATAAATGACCTTCCTACGTGGAATGGAATTATATGAAATTCATTTCATCCAATTAGGAAAACAAAGAGCGCTCGTTGAAATATTATTACGTCACCGAGATCTAAATTATGCTTTTATATGTTGAGCGACGCTAATATCGCCTATTCTTAGTCGACGAAAACATCGATTCATATTATTTGCATAATTAAATTGAAACGACAGTTTGGATTTAGCCATTCTTACGGGAAAGTAATTTCAGCGGCATTCACTTGGATTTAGGGATTTGCTATTGAAATCATTTCTTACATAACAATTAAACTCGCGAGCAATTTAGAGGGCAATTTCGTCTGATCTTCAATTCTTTAAAAGCCTGACACACTTTCTTTATTATTCGTGCTTATATAGTAACCCATGACTTACAAAAAGGATTATATATCTGTACGTTAGGCAACGATAATATTGTATATTTTACATTGTGACGACGATACATATATACACATATATACACATATACATATATACTACTTGGATAACCTTTGTTAGCGTTTTTTTTTTTTTTTTTGAAGGCAAATTCATTTCGAGACTAGTCCATCATTTTTCAACTACAATATACGCAAATATAGGAAATATATAGGAAACCGATATTACCTTTGTCCAATATGATCGAGAACGCACTCGCGCAATAGTCTTGATTGCGATCCTCTCGATCCAGCACGAGAGAGCAATTGAAGAAAAATCTCCGGAGCTTCTTACGTATATGTTTTATACATAGTTATATAAGATGAGACTGGCAGCAAAAAGTTTTCCAGCGGACAATACAATGGTCTATTAATAAAAGGGACGATCGTCGCCATGTTGTTTTTTTTTTTTTTTTTTTTTTATTAATACGAACAATACGGTCACTAGCATAATAAAAGTCGCCGTTAAATTGCGAAATGTCGAATATCAATGCTGTCACGATCTTGTCGCTGGCTTTGTTTGATTCTTTTCAATGCACTTTCAAAGGAATGCGAGTTTTTGCTGTACGAACTACCCAACAGAATGGTAGTAGACAATTTAAAGTCTAAATAGAATAGGTCAAGTTTAAAAACTCTTTTTCTCCTCCCGACTTTAAAGATTAATTTAACGCCCTCGAATTATTATATTCCGCGACGTTGAATGAGAATAGCCGTTGATAAATAGCGATAAATAATTATTATTGGATAACGATTAGGATTTTACCGCATTGGCCATTATTATCAATATGTTTCGGACAATAAACTAGCGGTTCAACAATCACAATACAACGGCCCAATGACTATATCATCGTCGGCATAATAATAATAATGCTCGATCGGACAGATTTTCGTTATTATTTCGTTCGATATCGTTGGCCATTGTACTTTATTTACTAGTCACCGTTGCCATTAGACGCCAATTAGCACGTCAGTTTTGTGAACTAAATCACTTGATTAGACTTGATAATTAATGTTGTCGTTGCCGCTCGCGCTCTTATCGCGATAATGACAATTTATTGTTATTATTGTTATTAATGTTGCTGCCGTAATGTATTGATACGGAGGAGGAGGTGGATCGAGGAGGAGAGTGGGCGAGAGGGCGCGAATGAGCTTGCAACTTGACAGGAATTACCAAAGATCATCCACGATCATCGACAAATCGAGCGCCTCTCGCGCACATTTCCACATATTAACAGTTAGAGCTTACAAAGAGTGGAGCCATGGACCGTTGCTCGTTGCGTCATATCCCAACTGAAACCGAGCGATCGCTTACCCGAGGCACGAAAGAAATGCCTGTCAGACGGATAAAAGCAGGGGGGGGTGGGAGGAGGAGGAGAGAAGCGAAAGCGAGCGGCGAGGCTCATTAATTGCCGATTGTAATGGGCTGGCAATCAAGTGCCGAGGCGCGGATCAATTGAAATGTACTGGATCGTGAGAGGTCCGTTCCCATTCGGCTCTTCCGATTCCCCAGCGAGGAGAGCGCAGTTGTGCCGTTGGACTTGACGCTGACTAAACATAAATAGATCCGACGTCGTGCAGCGCGCCACGGAGCTCCGAACACTCGAGCGACGCGATCTCGTGCTGCGACTCGGACGATTTTTCTCCTCCTCCTCCCCCCAACCTCCTCCTCCACCTCACCGCTCTTTACGTTCAGCGGCTCAACTACGGCTCTGCTTATTATATGTGGCGTTACGTCACGAGGACACGCGAAACACGTGTTCCCGACGCTATAGCCTCGGCCTTTTTTCACTTGCGTTATTATAGGGACGCCTCCTTCGCTCGCATGACGCTCGTATGACGAGGAGTAAGATGAGCAATGGCTGTGTAAGGGAGAGATCATCTTTATCGACGGCTCGAGCTATTATTGTTGAAAGATATCCGACTCGAGTGACTTTACACGCATCCTTAACTCCCAGTCGCATAAAATGCTTCTCGTAAAGAGCACGAGCGCGCTTCCATTTAATATTCTTTTCGGCCGATATTTTCTATTGTCCATGGAATTTATAGGCGCACACTGCAATTAAATAAATTTATACTGTAGACACATTATATCTCTTGTTTGTTGTTGTTGCTGCTATTATTGTTATTGTTATTATTATGCGGAGGATAGATTGTGTTTCGTCGTGCTCGTCAAGTTTTCTCAAAACGCACTCTGTGTTGTTAAAATTGTCGCTTATCTCGAGAACATTAAAGAGAGAATCCGCGCAATTATCATTCGCCTGTTTTTTCCTTTCTGTTAAGCCATAAGACAAAGTGAAAAGAGCATATATTCTTTTATCTACTATAGAATAAGTCCTTGCGCGAATGACACTTATAAATAAATGTTAATGAATATTGCTATTTATTTATGCACGTCACCGTTGTAATGCACGAATTTATTAATAGCTTTTTAATAATAACTCGCATGAGCGAAAAAATCTCATTGGTTCGCGCGGCAAATGTTGTATAAAAATTTTTGGTCAAACGCACGACATATTGTGCCGAATGTTTTTTTCTAATTTTACCTTTTTAAATTACTATTACCACGACGATGCCACGTCATAATAATTACGACCAATATATCCAAGTACTAGAGAAGCGAGTGATTAATTATTGAAACGATTCTTGCTCATTCCTTGCAAATTACGAAAAAACGAATTATCTGTAAATCATTGGAACTATTAAAGAGCGATTAAATTTCAAAATAAAATCTGCTTTATAAATGGCAGCCTTATAATAAAATTATCAAACCATATTTCTAATAATAAATTAGTTGGTGATTTGGGTTAATTTGGCGCTCAAATTGGTTTTGAGCTCTGGCTCGTTCGAGAGATTTGCCACTTAAATGTGATCGAGATCGATCTCGTGTTTTTGCCATCGTTTATCTATTAATACGGAATATCCTCTAATCGGGGGTGAAAGTAGTAGTGATAGTGAATCGCTACCGGAACTATTTACGCTCAATGTTATATAATAATAGATCGTACAGTACACATTTTCCGAAATCAATTTGATTCCTTTGGGGCTCACGTATTTACGCGCCTCAACCTATTCTGTTATTCGCAATATGATCGCCGAGCAAATGTAATGCTATCCAATTGAAGTCTTACCATTGAAAATAATAATGGAAAATCAATGAAGGCTGGAATCGAGTTATTAGCAGCGTACATTTTCCGCGGTGCAGAATTTGAAAGTGTTAGTGTTAAATTCAGTTATTTTTGTCTTGCATTCTAATGCTCGCGTGTATTAATATTTAGATAAGGAATGAATTTCTAAATATAGCTTTAATGCTCCAAGTAGGAGAAATATCGGTAGATATGAGAGAAAGTGTTGCGATCCATAATTTCCCAATCAGTTAAAGAACTCAAGTGTGCAAGTTCTTTTAATTACAGCCATTTAAATTGTAATTTTTCATTTGTATGTGCATTATGTCAAAATATTGACGATAATTTTAGGTAAAGTTTAAAAACATCCAACACCGAGTAGAATCTCCCGTTCCATTAATTGCCTTCGCGCTTAGCCGTATATATTAAATAAAAATAGTAGAAAATCTTTAGGCACTCGTAGAGACTTGTTTATTAAAATTATTCCTGATTCTAATCAAATCTACGAATGCACGCGTGTGTCACACTTAACTTCCCTACAGTAAATGTACGCACGCATATAATATTGATACACCACACATATACATTCGAGTGCATTTAGTTAATTGATTATTATACGAACAATAGCCTCATTTTCCGAATTACTAAGCAACCATTTCCACACCATTGTGGGCCATAATAAGACAATTTTCTACGTAACGAATACACGCTCACTGTTTACTGTGATGAAAATTTGCATACGTAATTATACCCATAAATAAATATGGATTAGAATGCGTATTGATATATAATATTGAAATTTTTGCCAAATCAAAGCTGATTTATTGGAAATCCCGAGGAATATTTCAGCTCTGAAATTCCCTCAAATCTGAAATATGCGGTAAAATTATGCCCAATAATTATGCTCGCGCATTGACACAAATTACAAGCAATTTATTAATAATTCGCTTACATAATCGTGTATTTAACGAAAAGAATGTTCCAAATTTTTTAGAGTTTATTTAAAAAAAAATCTTTCAATTAAAATTATTTCTATATTTAACGCCAGAAGTCGAGCGTTTAATAAATTGAAAATCCCAACTTACTATGTCAGCATGAAACAATATTGATTAACTAATATTTGTCGACAATAGTCAAATAAAATTATTCATGTAAATGAAGTCATGATGAATTATTAAATTAATATAAAAATAAAGTATGAGGAAGTCGAGTGGGAATGTATTGGCAACATCCTTTTTACAAATTTCTAAAATTAAACATCTTGTTTGTCGTACTATTACGTATGTTTTGAAATAAATTTAAAATGAATAAAATCAAAATAGAGTAAAATGTATTTTACAATAAACTATAAATATATTGGCGACACTCTTCTCGCCTTAGCATTACAATTGCAATTACTTTTTTTTCCCCCATAAATGTTAGTATAATTATATATTGTTAATTATATTGTTGACATCAGCGATTGAAATTTGTAGTTTTATGGAGGTAATGAGTCTTAATAATAAAGAGGCACAAAGTATATTATGAAAGCACAGATTATTTTATCATTTCTTTCGACTCTATCAATTGGGCGACTAGAATAGAGTAAGCTTATTCTCAAAAAACTTATTTCCAAAAAGTAATAAAGTAAATAATTTGCGATACGAAAGTTCAATTGCATTGTGATAAAGAAGGGCAGGTTTGAGACTTTCGTGGAGTTCATAATAATAAATGTTGTTGGGCTTATTTTGTAAATGAAAGTAAAACATAAACACTTAGCTTTATATAATGGTGTAGTGTATAGGTAGTTTTGCAAGACAATAACCTTTTCCATAACAAATGAAGCGATTTATTAGGAAACTATTATTTCACTATTCACATATCCATTAAATATATGATTTATTTGAATTTCGTCTAAATTGGCGTGGAAAGGTATTGTAAAAATAGCGGGCAATACATCAGACTCAAAGTGGCAAAACATTGCCCAATACATAATACACAATTTATTAATAAACAAATGAGAGAAAGAGGAAAAGAAGAGGTGGAGGGAAGGAAATGAATATAATCACGGCGAGGCTTAGGCAGCTTGTGAGACTAGAGAAGTATATATTAAATAACTGTTCCGTTGCAATAAAAGCCCGAAAGAAATTTGATTCGGCATTAAAAATAATTCCAACGGAGCTATAAATTGATGTTTAATTTCTATTTTAAAGCTCTCAATGCTAATATTGCCGTAAAAATAACTGGCCGGCGCATGAAACCCCCAGCACGTGAGAAATAGAGAATACAATTACTCTTGACGGAGCAATTATTAGTAGTTGAGAGCGAGTCGGTTCCCTTAAACTCTCCCTCTCTCTCTCTCTCTGTCCTTGGCTCGGAAGGAAGGAAGGAAGAGGATGTAGCGGGACATTTGCTGGGCAGTGGCGGGCGCGCATGCAAAGTCTCGTCAAGTTTCGACGAAGGGCACGCGCAATGAGGGAGTGAAACAGGTAAAGCGAGTTGAAGGATGGAGTTGGAAATAGTAACTAGGAATGTATTTATAAGCGCGGCGCATTGCTAAAATTATATCGCCGAGTGCCGAAGCGTTGATCCGACGTTGGTCGTAGACATGAGAGGTTAAAAATAATAAGAAGAATATTGAACCTTTTCAATTAATCCCCTATAAATATTAATTCCCTATGCGCACATATTCAACGTCCCGGTGCTTTTATTTTTGAATTTCAGCTCGAGTGTCCGTCACGTTTCCACATTTTTTCCTTTTACGGCCGAGCATTTTTTCTCGCTTCTTCTTCAACTTTTTCACACGATCTTTCTTCCCACCATCATCATCCCACCATCACATTCATCTCCTCGCTCTCTCTCTCTCTCTGTCCAGCTGGCAAGCTTTTGCTCTTGTTTCGTTTCTCCACTTGCCTCGCAATCTAATTAACTTATTTGAATTTTTATCGCCTAGTTTTCATCGACATTGCACCCTGTTGCTCGAGAAAAAAGAAACTCGGCGGAACTGGCGAGTGCTGTAACCCTCGCGCGACACGTATCATTGAAGCTTTGATTTAGAATCTTCACTCCGAGCTCCATTATTATTACATGCCTCTCATACACACGCACAGAGAGGGAGAGAGAGAGCCGAAACACAGGGGAGCCAATAATTGCGACAAAGAGCAGAGTCGAACATGGCCGGCCATACGACACTTGATAGCCGGCTTGTAAGCTCCATTGCTAGTGCCATCGAGATGCGCCTCTTTAGCCCCAAGAATAGTATGTGGGGAGGAGGCCGAAAGGAGGAGGAGGCCGAGTCTGAAAATCTCTCTCGATTGTGATGCGTCGGTTGCGGCGAGTTACGGGAATAGCGATACATCGCCGTATCCTTTAAATAAACACTTGTACCCGGAAGCGGTGGTCGGCAGCTGGCCCCGGGGAGTCATAGGCGAAGAAGCAGCATCATCGGCCGGCATCGGATGTTGCGAGGCCGCGGGTTAATTAGGCGCCGAGCGGCAACGTGTTGCTCCCACTGCATTGGGCTCGACTCGTGATTTCGGGGAATCGATGTGGTGGTGTAACGGGAGAGCGAGGGCCGCGAGACGGGGATTCGCAATGTCGCGCGTGCACGCCGCATAATTAATGCGCGTCAGCGGCGACACGATTTAGCGCCGAGGACGCTTAGGGGGCTTGGAGCTTCCGGAGGACTCTCGCGCTCTTACGGGGAACGAGGCAATTTCACACTTTGGAGTTGCGAGAAAGCTCGGGAGACTGGGCCTCTGCTCTGCCCGGCCTGGCTCCTCCTCAATTGCCATTATATTCTCTATTTTAAACGAGGGTATTTGTCGGCTTTTCAGCGCTTGCGAGCTCATTAATTGAGAATGCCAAGGAGAGGAGAGGCAGTGGCGTTGTGTAGCCGAGTGAAATCGCCCGTTGTCGTTTATTTAGCCGTGTCGATAAGAGAGAGAGAGAGAGAGATGGAAATGTTATTCTTGCGAGCGCGGTCTTTAATACGACATGTTCCACGTTACGCGAGCAGACTCGAAATAATTAGAAAGCGGCGTTATTGTGCCTCGATGCTGGCATAGAGAGAGAGAGCCCAATATTTTCCTTAGACTCGAACGATTTCGAGCCCAATGCCCGCTAATCGTTCGATAATGAAAATCATTCGATAACGAATTATCGCACTCTTAAGCAGCATCTTGCGCCAAATGGACAGTGCACAAGCGATCCAAGCGGAGCGTACTTTTTGCATTTCTTACGCAATTATATTATTCATTGAAAATTGCTTGGCTTTGCAAGTAGTGGAGTCGTGTTTTGGCGCAGTCCTAATGGTCAGTCTCACATTATTCGCTCGATTCCCGAGGGAAGGCCTTTTTATATCTGAAAATTACTCTGCCTACAATTGCTCAAAATTGTTTCGGTACATTTTGCAATTATTTTCACGTTATCCGAGCGTCATTGATCGGGGGGCTGCGTTTTACACGCAGGAGCTCCGACTCCGACTGGGATAAAAAGATATTTTAAGGATTCGTCACTCGGTGGATTAAGCTATTCATTGCTGCCATTATCGCCACGTTATTATTATAAGCTCTTGTTTCCCCCACTCCCTTGAGCGTTTACCGTTAATTTTGAGTATCCGGCTCACGAAAAAGTGCGCACGATGTGTCATTATGCGGCTCGTATTATTTCAGATGCATCGGACGTGAAAGTGCCTTGAATGTTTTTTTCCACTTTGCCGAGGCACGAGAAAAGCCGGGATTTTCGGAGGGCTAAAGCTAACCCGGGCAACCACAATCTGCCACAATTTTGCATAAACAATTGCAAGTGGGTTAAGGCTCCGGGGCCCTGGCCTTGAGACGATATCAATTCTCGCCGGCTGATTATTTTTGAAACTCCCGCGTTAATATTATATCGCCAGTGGTATAATATAAGCGGCCGTGCTTTATTTCCAAACAGGCCGACCTTCAACTTCACATCACGGTCATGGCGAAGCCTGCCCGATGAATGGTTTAAATTTAAAGAGAGAGGAGACGAGGAGGAGGTGGAGGAGGAGGGAGAAGAAAAAAAAGACGATCAAGAGCCAAATGAGCTACGACGACTACTTGAAAACGAAATATAGATAAGGAGGGGGGGGAGAGGCGAGGCCGCCATTAGTGCGATTAGTCTTATTTTTCCAACAATTCGAACGGGCTTGTGGGCTTAGGGAGTTACATTTGTGATGCCGGTGGGCGTCAACGCATAATAACAATTCGCATAATAACAATCAATTATAAAAGCCTGCAACTAAATTTGGACAATAGTTGGACGGGAATGCGAATCATTCGAAATTTTATGTTGTTTTCACGATGCCGATAATAGGATAATTAGCTTTGAGGTCATGTAATGGGCTAAAAATAGGAGCCTTTTATCTTTATTATTAAACTAATTAGTCGAGGCTTTGGAAACTTTTAGCGCGAGTAAATGTTGCGCGAGTGATATATTTTATCCGAAGGTGGTGACACCTCGTAATATCACAGAATTGCTTAATTCGAGCGCTTTTGGAATCTGCTCGATATTAGCAATATCTCAACAACAGATTACAATTTAATGAATTTTGCCAAAGAATTGCGTAAAATTATCGAAGCACCTTGCGTCATACCCGAGAGCCCTTACACCTACACATATCACGCAACTATCGGTTTATTATTGAGAGTATTAAAATATTATTAATCAGCGATATTATGCGCTTCTCGACATGCCGGATAACGTACGATGTTGGTTTTTTCATGTGCAATAACCGATGAGAAAATGTTGAAAAAACGTAGCACACAGCCGCCTTCTCATATATATATAAATATATAAATATATAATTATTAAACGCGCTTCAAAATTCCTTCCCACCTTATATACACACACGTGCACGCATGCGCCTGTCCCTTATTATATTTCAGCATTTGGCCAAACTTTCACCAATTCCCACAGAATTTCAATAACATTTAGCCTTTTAACATGTACAAAATGCATTTATATAAATTGAAAATTCATTTAAATGCACTGGCTTATCGATTGGTCTTATTAAAAGCATTTTCCCAGTCTGCCCACTTCGCACTAAAGACTTGAAATCCATCTTCCTTGGTAATTGATTGAGGCCGTTTTTATTAATACCGAAAAATTTATTATTACAAGACTGTGTAGTCATAATTGGTCGAGGCATTACACTCGGCCGTGCCGCTGATTATGCTTTTTTTCCACGCGAAATATCTCAACGCCCGTTTAATAATATAATATCGACATCTCGAATCTCCACCTCTGCGAATCCAATTTCGAAAAAGCTCGCCGATAAATACTCGACGAAGCCGACGATAAGCAGCCCAACTTCCACATCCACGAGCCAACTCCTCCATTCATCGCTCGCCTCCCCCCCCCCCATCTCCTGCATTATCCACATCCCGGCCTCTCATGCACCTTCCCCACCTTCCCGCCCCTATCAATCGACGTCCACGAGGCGATACTAATAAGCGATAAGTTTGTCGAGCGCCTGTCACTTCGCTTCAGCGAGCCCCGTACGTCATTTCGCCTTGCCTTTTTTAATCAGCGCGCTTCCTCCTTCCACCTTCTCATTGCACATTATAGGCTAAAGTCGCCTCCTGACCCCCACCCCCCATCCCGGGCATTCCCAAGCCAAACTGGATTTCGCCTCTGCGCCTTTATTGAATTGAGGTATGGGGCGAGGGGATGGGACACGCCCCAAAAGCCTTGTTTATCCTGGCCTCCTCGCTCTCTGTCTACACTCGGACGCTGATTAGCCTCGCGACTCCGTGACTTTTGTCGCCAAACTATTATAGTTATATACACGATAGTTACGAAATTGGGCGACAAATTCACGGGGTCAATGCAGGAGAACGAGACTCTCGAGGTGCTGTATGAATTCCACGATCGAGTGAGTTTATCATCCACGGCTCGCGAATATCATTCAACGCGAATGACAGAGAGAGAGAGGAATTTATCGAAAAGTCATACGATGCCTCGAGTGTAAGGGAATCAAGTGGCTGCCAGATAGCGAGGTGCGCGCGCTGCCAATGCCAAAGAGACGCGAAAATACCGTTCAGTAGACAGAGTCAACAAATGCTTGATAAAAGAATTTTACACGTGAATAAAAGTCGCGCATCAATTGCAATCAGATTACTTAAGAAAATCCAGAGTCCAACTCCTTAATCCAGAGAACAATTTTTGCCGCCGATGAAATGCCAAGGAAGGCCAGCTGGAAATGGAGGGAACGCCCGGGGAAAATGCGCGTCGAGCTCTAAAACTACCCGCGAATGAAGAGTACGCTCTCGTAGTTTGCTTTCCGGTAATAAAACTCAATGTAAAAGGTAAATAAAACCAAAGACTCGGAATACATTATAATAACCAGCCACTCTTTTTAATCTGTGTGTGTGTGTGAGCGGGCGCGCGTGTTTCCTCCCAGGCTAAATACTTCCTTTTATGCGCGCGTCCGCAGGTAAGCCGATTACGTGTCCTTGGAGGCATTTGCGAGCCCGCGAATCGTTTTTTATGCGAGTCGAGGCTTTTCTCGTATATGAGATCGGACGGAGCGCAATTTTTCTCGATCGACTGGGACGGATCGCCAGTTGCCACAGCAGCGCCTAATCTACAAAATTCGTGTTAGTTTTGCTGGTTACGCCCGATACCCTCGGATTTCCTCGGATTTCCTGGGATTTCCGTAATACCGCCGACATCTTTCAGCAATCACTTTTATTTTCATTACATTAGTCTCAATATTAAACAGCTTCTTTTGTTTGTGAGGCTATCGCCCGCCATTATCGGCATTCTATTTTCAATGGCATTGGAGTTGGTTATTATATCGCCGTGGCGATATAATACAACAAGTATTATCGTAATTTACAATCTTATTGTTCCTGCATTTTTATACGCGTATTTGAAAATGCGGCACTAAAAAAAATCATTACAATATTTTAATTTCATTTCAAATTACTTTCAAATTACTTTCAAATTACATTTAATTTGAAAATGCTTGACACTTAAAACAGGTTCCTCGAGTATTAAAACTCGCCTGCCTTTTTCTTCGCACAATTAAGAAAATATCTTCAAATTTTATAAATTACATCCGAGAGCCCGAGAAAATCACGCGCGTTCACGTTTGTTTGCGTGTGCGTGTTTTGGACTTTAACAGTAAATTTTAGATGCGAGCGTGCGCGTATGCGCGCGTGTGCATTCGTGTGAATGTGCGTTTAATGAACGTGGCTGTTATTTATTAAGCTATTTATTGTTATTTATACCGGCAGAATTTCATCCAACTATTATAAACAAGAATTTGTAAAAATATATGACATATAAACTTGTTGGGATGAATGAAGGCTCCTTTATTACAACATGCTTTTTTCTTTATTAAATTTATCGTAATTTTATATTTATATTATCTGGCATTGTGTCTCGTATTGAAAAGTCATGATAAATTGTGAGCTGTATATTATGCGTGGAGTAAAAAATTGAATTACATATTTTTATTAACAATGGTGTGTAAATGTCGGGAAGGAAAATTATAGAATTTGGCGTCGATTAATTCGAGTTTAAAAATCTCTTTATAGTTGTATGAGGATGCTCCATCACTTGTCTCATATCGAAAAATTTACCTAATTCTCTGCCAAACTTTTTCTTGTCCCCAATTATTTATTCAAATTCCACACTCATGTTCACGTACCTTTGTACTATTACACTATCATTACATTATTATATGACTGCTGATACTTGGTATGCTTCCTCCTCGTGTCTCTTCAATCGTTCTTTTGTAATACTCAATTCAATTTAGTTCTCGTTCTCGGTTATTTTTAATGCCCGGAGAATGAATGAAAATGACAACTCACGATTATATCTCTTTATTTATCAAGGAAAGTTTGCCAATTTTATCGCTGCGGATGTTGTTTTATCGTTGATTTTCAGGAGACGAAATCACTTGTCTAATAAGTGAAATCCTCGTCGTTGTTGTCCCACGTAAAATCCTTTTCAGCCCGTTAATTGTATAAAAGTTCTCGAACCATTTAATAAAATGGCTTTTAATAAATTTGCGACGAGATTTGTTGTCTCGTTAAAAGATTCTCCAAGACACGATACAATTTACTTAAAATGACAGGCTCACGACTCCCAATGTCCACCACGATGGATCGAACGCGAAAAGTTCGATTACAACTGCGAAAAGCGCGCACAACATACTTTACACGAATATAATAAATAAGAATAAACGGAGAGAGGCAAATACGCGCACTCCTTCTATCCCTAGACCAATAGGCCTGAAAGGTCATTTATTTTTAATGGCCGCTTATAAATCTAAGGCTTAAAAACACTCAGCGTGGATATAAAAATATGCTTTAAGGTAATGAGATGGCAATATATTTTGCCTCAATAGAATCTTCGTATATATAGCCCTGACCCAATTAAAGCACACCACTCGTTTAAAGATATTTTCTCAGAAGTCGGTTGCGAGTCGCGTGCGATGCCCAAGCGAGTCATAAGGATCTCACATCCACGTATTTATTCAATTCCTTGTCTACCTAAATCTTACGTAATTTCATAATATCTATATACTCATACGTGTGTGTGTGTGCGTATGTCCATGTAGTGCATGCACGTGCGTGTGTGTAATGTGGTGGGATGCTAGACACTTTAGCCGCGATAATGATGCTCCTCCACGACGACACATTGAACTGTATTTGTGGCCTACTTAAAAATCCTCGGCGATTTCTCGAGAAAAGGAGTGACGCGTTGGCGAAAATTTTGCCAATATATATTTTCGGGGAGAGGAGTGACGTGGACGTCGCGTGGCACGTTTCTGGAATGATAAAAATAACGAATTCGCGAGGCGTGTATTTTCAGCTGCCCAACTCGGAAGTTCCAGAATGGCGGAGGACTCGTGCGACTGGCTTAAGTTTTTTTGCGAGCAAGTTCGGCAGCACGACTCGCCGACATAATTCACACGGTGTGATCGACTCCCGATTGTGATTGGAATGGAAGATGCCCGCTCCTTCTCCAATTCCTTCCTAATAAACTCGCGAAAATCGTGCTCCATGCGCGGAATTAGAAAAGCCGAGTGATCCGCAGGTTATGGAGGCGCCCATGAGGATGGAATAATAAATTCCCAACGATTAGAGTCCATTGCTCGTCGAATTGTTCGGGGTTCTCGTGCGAAATCCTGCCTTCAATCGGCATCCCCGAGCGCATCAATTTTACAACGTAATCACGCTCGCCGATGAATTATCGCAATTAGAAATAAAATGTTGAGAAGCGAGGTGGCGGTGCAGCCACTTTAGAATTGATCGCTCGCGAGTCGATTTCAAAAATTGATAAAAGCCCAAGTCATTTTCCACCAACGGCAGCAATAATAATACTCGTAATAATAGAAATTCGTGATAAAATTCCCGAAAGAGGCAACGCGCTGCTCGTGAAAGCTTTTAAAATAACATCATTTACTATATATCTGATGAAATTATGCGGGCGTTACTTTAAAAGTGGCAAGCGTCACTCTCCGCTTATAGTTTGTTTATACAATTAGCTTTTCATAATATGTTGTTTATGCACGACGAACCAATCGATTTCCCATAATGTCGCCTATTCGTCAACAATTTAGCCTAATAGATTGTAAAAATAGATGGCGAAACCCTTGAAAGTCAGTTGGATTAGAAATACATTAACGATGCAGTCTGTTGTAACGTTACGTAAATATGCCGAATGATTTGAAAACGTTGATAATGGTCCTCTAGAAGAATAAAGGGCAGGCCAATTATTGTTATCTTAAATGTTAAACTTGTTATCCAATTATTAAACGGGCGAATATGCCAAGTGCATCGATCATAGTGCAAGAGGAGCGTAAATTAATTTCCTTACATCCCTTGAGCTAAAATGAGATATTTTTCCTCTATGCAGTGAGAGCAGTCTTCTTGAGAGGAGAGGAGTCGATCTCGAAACGCTTGTTTGTTTTCTCGCTCGTTTGTTTATTATTCAAAAGAAAGAGGGTTTGCGTGGGAGATATGTATTGTGCGCGCGCGGGCGCGAAAGAAAGAAAGAGAGAAAAGGGAGAAAGACGGGAGGGGAGGGGGGGAGTAATTCGGTCGCTCGAGTTGCGCGTCCGCTGCGTATCACATACATTTTGCGTAAAAAGGAGCCAGTCATCAACACGCGTCACATATAGTTAGTTACCAGGCCATTTGAGTTTCTCCTGCTGTTGTGTCAGCGAGAGTACAGCCACGAGGGCTTTCCGTTGCTTTTTCTCAAACAAACGCAATATTTATTTTCTCAACAGCGGCCAAAAGAGCATTCACACGACAATAACAAATAAAGGATTTTATATTTATTTAATCAGACTCACTCCTGCCGTACGCGAGTGCTTTCCTCTACGTCACTGTGTGCTAAGTATATATATATATATAGTAGTGGCATATTGTGCGCAATCGAAAGAAAAGTCAAAATCACGTCACTCAATTGTCCCGCCACGTACGCGTATTATTCGAGATATGCATTTACGCAGAATGAGTACTCCCGTTGACTTTTCTATTTCGAGTCGCTCGCCGCCACTCGCTGAAACTCGCCCTCCCCGTGATAAATGGCGCTCTGCGAGTATCTTGGATTCTTAAGGGAAAAGGCGCGGCAAAGAGGGCCCCGCGCGTCTAATTGAATTTCAAGTTCGCCTCAGCAGTCGAGCGTACGACGAGAGAATTAGGCGCGAGGATCTCGGGACGCGACGCCTCCCCCCCATCCCATAATTCCATTATCGGAAGGGCCAATTAAACGATCGAAGCGTCGAAATGCCCCGTACGACAACTCCAAACAAATCCATTATTCATGGCTCCTCCAGTACGGGGACTCGGCATTCTTCAACATTCTCCTCGCCAGCCCCCCACATTCATCAAACGCGGATTTACATTGAGAGAGCCGCCGCGCCACTCGCTCTTATAAATAATATCCCGATAAAAACGGCGTTATTAATAAACGCAACGAGCTAAAGGCAAACAAGAGGAAAAAGGATGCACGCGACGCCGCTACAACTCTGCGAGGATATCGTCTTCTCGTCCTTCGACAAGCCCTCTTGGCGCCCCCCCCCACCCGCTCCAACCAAGCTCAGCGAGCCTCGGCGCCGAGCTTCCACTCCCTCTGCTGCTGCTGCTGCCACTCCACCTTAGGCGGCCGCGTAACACCGCCAACTGCAATTAACCGGCGCAGCTTGAGGGCTGATTAATGCCCTGTCCCCGTTAATTCGACACGTTCGGCCTCGGGGATCCCGAGGATGCATTATATAGCTCCTCGACGCGCTAATGTTGCCTCGCGGCCGCTGCTCCCATTGCTCTACTAAACGCTTATAACGATCGCCCGGACCTTCATTTATCCCCTGGACTCTCCCACAAGCTTTCCCACAATTTCCCAGACTTGTTTACTCGATTCTCATCATTCTCATCCATCGGCAACATCATCGCCCTACCAGCCAGCCAGCACTCGCCTACTCGAAAATTGATTAACCGTTAAATTTCACAATTATCTCTAAAGTGTATCTCAATCAGGCAGAGCTCACAATTTGCTTGTGTGCTGCGGGTAAAGTATCTCGATCGTGCATTTTGTAAAACGACGCCTTTTACTTTGACGGATTGGCCGTCTCTTCTCTATTAGCTTATCCGTTTGTGCTGGGGCCGGCGATCGACGTCGTCGGAGTCCCACTTTGCACCGCTAAAATCCAATCTTTCGCTGGATTGCCAGCAATTTATCAAGCTCCCTTTGCCCCTCTGCCAATTCACGAAAAATCGCTAATTAATCGGGGCCCCGACGCCTCCTCGCCCGAGCTGACACGCGAAAACGAGGGGGAATGGAAAATAATTAGTCCGCCGATAAAAATGCGTTTATCTTATTAGAAACGCGATATTGAATAAATTGCCATAATTATCAGATAGTTTGGAGCGGCGGAGATACTTTCAGGGGACTGGAAATTAATGCTCCCGGTCGCTGGCAAAATGAATCATTGGATTTCATGACGATCGAGTGAAAGGCGTGTGTACCGATGATTTTTGACATTTCTCGCGCGAGAAATTCGCAAACACTTTGCAACGCCAAACGCTATTGCAGCGATAGTGAGTGGCTGCGATTCCTTTCTCGAAAAGTTTCTTCAATCACGCCTCGGCCACCTCCCGGAAATATCGCCCACATGAGATAGGAGCATCAGCACCAGCCCCTCACCGCCATTTATACTACACCCATTTCTAATAGAAGCTTCGCAATCAAGAATCACGCACTGTCGAATTTACCGAGGGGCTGATCCCTCGCGACAAAGCGCATGTCTCGTTATATTTACGGTAGCCGGGATCCTAAGAAGACAGCGGCGGCCAGCTCTATCTGACCTGCAAGTAAATGCGACTGTGTGGTATATGCGCTTCCGCGAGAGGTTCCGCGTATGCTGAACTTAGGTCGGGGAATTCTAAACTGGTAACCAAGGAAGAGCGTGAGAGAATGAGAAAAAGAAGTGAAAGTGCACGGTAGGAGGCGCAGGAGGAGAGATTGATCGATCTGACAGAAGATTCTATTTACTCGGGGATATTGTTAGTGCCGAGACGTCTCGTAGCATTTTACCGGGAACATGAGATTACCAATAATATGTCGAACAACGCGCTGAATTATGGTATCAAGATGGGGGAGGGAGTGGGGAGGACGTTTATCGAGCTATTTCAATTGATCGATGAAGCCTTTGTTTTGTCGTGGTGAATTTGCGTGGATATAATTATTTTTTTATGCGCTGACCCTACCCTCACCTACACCTCTCCGAAGCACTCACATTTCAATTAGTTCACCGTACGTTCAATATGCTTAGCGCACAACAAAAAGACAAAAAAAAAACAGAGTATTTTTTTTACTTTCAGTCTTTACGGACATGAGAGATATAATGATATCGAGCAAATTATCACCTCGACATTATTAATCAGAATGATTTCAATATGGGAAATGAAAGAATACACGTATAAGGACAATTTAGCGGTACTTTAAATTTAATAAGCAGTATTTAGGGCAAGTTTATTGATCTTGGACGTAAAGTTGGTCGCTAAAATGTGAGCAGCAACACATTGTGCCGGTACATTGTATTCTACGAAAGCAATTCGTGCCTGTAAAAACATAAATAAGGCCGTATGCTAATTTATGATTGAATCCTTAAAATACCTGCGAGTGATTTACTCGTGGAATGAAAATAAGTTTGCATTTAATGCGTTTACGACTATGTCGTCGGTCCATGTCGAGACATCAAAGTCCTATTTTCGCTCGAATGTGAATATCTGTCTTTGTGCACACGGACTGGCCAACACCAATCGCAGCGCAAACTCCATCCATGATAATTTCTTTTAGAATTCGGACAATAATGCAACTCTGATCCAGAGATCGTACGATTATGCCTCCAATTATAAATCCAAGAGACTTTTACTGGACTCGCCGGAGCATTTATTTCTCTCACGATGAGTCGAAAGCCATTTGGACAATGAGATTTCGACGACTGTGTCTCGATTATAAGTACAGCGGTGAAAATATTCCCTATGCCCATTCTATGCCCATTGAGACAAATTTGAAATTATTCAAATGGTGCAATCGGCATCACGCCGTCTAATATAAATAAATATTGCACGAGATTAATATTACAAGATTAATGTGCTCATCTTGGCTTTTTAAAGAGCCGTGATCCGAAGACGAGAGCTCCCTGTTATTAATAATTTTATACGATAGAGATGAAGTTCAATGTAGCAGTGGGATAAAAGTCCCTTATTAAACTTGTATTTCGGAATTATGAATTAAGATTGATGATATCGTGTGAGACGAGAAGAAAATGGAAATGTATTGGATAGTTTAGGTAGACGCGCACCTATATTTAAAAGCTTACAGTGTAGGCAGCAAGTTAAAGTAACCTAATAAATATTATTGATGTTATACAATTTAAGAATAATGTTCTTATTTAACAAAAATTAAATATATAATTTTTTAGTGCTTCCGGCAACGATCGTCATCCATCTTTCTCCTCGCATGCAATTAATAATAAACTTTTATATATTTAAAACTTCATTATTTAGTAATTATATATGTATGTATATCTATATATGCGCGCACGCGTGTGTGTGTGTGTGTGAGGAAGTCAGAGCTATAACTTACACTTCATCTGATTCATTTGCAATCATAAACAACCTCTCCTTTTACTCATAAAACTTGATTCGTCGGATATAGTTTACCATAGTCCAACTCACACTTGCTCCCATTTAAATTACATGCAAATGCTAACGGAAAATTATTCATAGATAATGCACAAAACGCCTTTGAAATTATCGCATCCTAGAATAAGATCGGCAAAGATTCTCTCAAAACGCTAATAAGTAGCTCGGAGAGCCGGGGCGCTCGGTCGAAAAAAAAGTTTTTTTTTTTAAAGAAATTTTTAGAAAGTCGGTGGAAACAAGTTAGCCGAGACAAAGGTATGCCCGTGGACCTGGAAAATTGTTCCGTGAAATTGTATTGCAGTCGAGGTAGGGGGTCTCGGGACTCTTCTGGGACCTCTTCCACGTAAAAATGTCGCGCTGCTCGGCTGGATTTACGGGTTCCGCGCAATCCGCGTCGTTTCGCGTTTTAGAAACCCATTGCCCCCCCCCCCCCCCCCCCCCCCCCCCCCCCCCCCCCCCCCCCCCCCCCCCCCCGGGCCCACCCCCCCGCCCCCCCGC
>JAPYYT010001549.1:0-26086 GCA_030522565.1 Ceratosolen corneri | reverse complement strand
AGAGAGAGAGAGAGAGAGAGAGAGAGAGAGAGAGTGTATGGCGTAAGCATTCAGTAGACGTGTGTGTATGCGAACTTGTCATTTGTGTTCTAACGTATGTAACACCGGAGTCGGTATAAGAAGCAACTTTTACCCGTGATTGGAAAATGAGATTGAAAACTTAAAGTCTGGTCGTTTTTATTAGTAGTATATTGAAGATTGAATTTGGCGCAATGTAGGCAGCAGGTCTGAGAATTCGAGACAGGATTTTCGACTCATTTCTCTCACAATGACTTCGATGGCTCCTACGCTCCGCTCTACCTGAAATATTACAACTGCGGGAGGGCGAAGGTTCGCCTCGAGTGCCACGAGAAACGTTGGCACGCGATCGCTCGAAAGGCAAATCCACTTTTCTAAGACCACTTTCTGAAATGCTTTTTCCATCTCTCTCTCTCTCTCTCTCTGTCTTCTTTTTTCATCCATTCGCTTTTTGGTTAGGCAAATAATCTTAAGGTTAGACGTTGTTAACTTGAGAAGCAGATTTGATCCACTCGCAAACATAGCATGAAAAATTGTACAAAGTAAATTCGTACATAACGAAATCAATTTGACATAAAAACATGTAATGTCTATTCTGTTCCCTTACATAAAAAAATCTAGTTGTGAGATAAGGATTGTAACTCAACTACAATATTATACAAAAACCTAAATACAAAGGAACAGATTATAATGTGAATCCTTAACTTATAAACAATCAAAGCATGCTTTCGTATGATATTTTATAAATTTATTTATGTATAAAACTTTATATATATATATATATATATATAAGCTATAATTGTCTCTGAAATATGTGGTAAGGTACGAAATAATTAGTTCTTGGACCAATCTTACTGTAAGTATCCGACAATTTTTTTAAATTAACATTTATCCTAAGATATAAAACTTTTATTTTTATATTCTCTTTATTCGTTTAAACGTATAAAATTATATAGGAATTTTATTCCGCCGAGAATATTTTTAGAGGTTATCCTAAATTAAAAATTTTATGTAGTTGTTTTAATTTTAATTAAAGTGTTGAAAAATATATTGCATACATTAGAACTTCTTTGATTTGCAATAAGTTAGAAAAGCTTCCACTCCATATATGTTTATATAAAAGTAATATAAATAATTTTACATTATAAATAAAAAATTAAGGCATCAACTGGTACTTGTCAGAATGTTGAAAATTCGCATTGAGATGTTTAGTAAATAATAATATTTTGGAAAAATTCTTTGTATCGATTTATTTTTGTTGTCTTTGAGTATTCAAATTTAACAAAAATATTTGCGTATGTAATATTCTTATGTAATTTCATGTTTATACAAGTTTTTACTGTTTTAATTTGCAACTAATTGCTTTTCTGTGTATCTGTCTTGTTTAACATTGTGTCGTTCGGAACTTTATGACCTATGTTTTTGTTGTGTGTGACAATATGTAATATTATTGCTTTTTACATTATTATTATACGTATGATAATTGTTTAGTGTTAGTACCTCTGCCTCAATTTTACAAATATTGAATGCATCATGACCTATTAAAACTGTGGGTTAAATATTTAAAAAATTTTCATTTTAATTCATGGGACGATAGATGATTACCTGTAACAAATAGTTTCAATCATTTTCAAGTAACACATTAACAATAAATACTTATATGTCTAAAGATGAAAAAAAATTTTACTCAAACCTTTTAATAACATAAAACATAATTGAATGTATAAAAATGTAAAAGAAATCAGGGGCCTATCTATTGCAACAAGACTGAATAAAGTTTCTTTAACTTTTGCATATTTAATTAATTATTATGATCAAATTGTTATAATTCATTGACAATGGACAAATTTAATCGAGAGCCATAACGAATTTTTGCGACAATAAATGTATACTATAAACTGGTTTTATAGATTTGAATATTTACAAACAATGGATAGCCGTCTCAGTTAAAGAAACTTTACGAGGGAAAAAGAATAACCTGAAAAAATGTAAACACAAACATGTAGTTGAGTTTTTCAATGAAAACTATCGTGAAAGATAATGCATTTTTGTTTTACTAAGATCACAATTTTTGTTTACATCGTGTCTAAATTTAATTTTAAATTAATTTAACATTAAATGTAATACCATTGCAATAAATGATGTCAATAATTGAATTATCATATTCACCTTTGTAGCAACATTAATTTATCAAGTTAACCTTCGTGTTTAAATTAATTATTCTGTTTCACAACGTTATATTTCGGTAATATACCATAATATGATTTAAACAAAATACAAAAATAAAATTTTAATTTACAATACATCATGTAAAGTTTGCTATTTTATTGTCTATTGAAAATTTTGTATTATTCTGTTTCAATTATAATATGAATAAGGCATCACGTTAATCAAAACAATATTTACTCTATCTTAATCAAAAACATTTACATTATTAGTATAAAATTGTTGTAACGGTTGTACAACAAATAAATTTATAATGAAATTTCCACATATATAGAAAATACGTATACCGCATACGTATACATGCGTGTAAAAAAGTTCAAATTTGTTTAGCATATGCGAAGTTATTTAACAATGTGTGTAATATTTTAATACCCTTTACGTATTAAAAATTGGTCGATAACGAAGTTTAACCAATTATTCAATTAGCAATTTCGTAATCAAGTATTATGACTTGGTAGTGTGAACGAGGAAGTAGAAAGTTGGCGATAAACACATGGTCGAATATTCCTCGAGTACTACGTATTGAGCCAAATGAACACGTAACTGCGTGAAACAGATATTGCGTATATTTCGCGTAGGCGAAGTAAGTAAAGCGAAGAAAGAAACGTAACTCGCAAGTTCTTACTGGGCGCAAAGGCGCAAAACGCATACGCACTCTGCCCGATGGCTTCTCATTACGTGCAAAGATCTCTAATAAAGCGCGACGAGCAATTACATCGTGTCAAGCTCAATAAAAATGCATATAAGCCTGATTTGCAGGCCGCGATGGATTGGCTTTGGGAGAGGCGCACGCGCGCCAATTTGACTTTCTAATAAAAACAAACAAAGTCGCGCTTAACATTCAAACCGTCGCGTCGGCGGTGGTGGAGGTCTTCCGGGAGCCATGCGAATGCACCAGTGCCAGTGCCACCGCATCGGAATTAGATTTTTTACGAGCGCGCATTAAATCCGACGTCCGATGCGGGTCGCACGTGCGCCCAAGGCCCGTTACTTCCCAGGCTTTCCGCCCTCCCGCTCCTGGACTTTTCAATTCTATTCCGGTACGCCGAATGCCTTTTCTTCCCTAGATGCCTTCTCTCGCTCGTAATCAGCTTTTAGGCTCTTTTTCATGCCCGCCGCGGAAGAACCGCGCTATTTATCCCACCAAGGAAGAGTACCGCTGCCGTTGCCGCTTAACCGTAACTAACTACTCGACCCTCCCACATAATCACGCATCGCGCAACTTCATCGGCCCCTGCCGATCTAATTTTGCGCCCAAATGATATCCGAGCCCTCTCCAAAATTGTCATAATCCATCTCGGCTTTGAATTGGTAATTTCAGGGTTACGGACTCGACTTTTGCCACACTAGACACGAACTTTTCTCTGTCCTTGGGCCGACGCGAGTCGTTTTCAAATGTATTGCTGCGCGCCGATTACAAATCTCCTCCTTAAGGCAGCCTGCCTTTGATGTATTTTAAATCCGAAGTGTTAGAAATGACATTTTGATCAGCTCGAGCGGCGATTGAATAACGAGATAGGCCGGCTCGTTGATTTGAAAAGAAAACAGCTGGGGAATGTTGCTGAAGTAATGAAACTTCGCGATGTTAATGAGAAAGTACTTCCGACAATCTCACATTAAACATTTATGAACAACGTGTAAATTAGTTGCTTATAGAGACACATCTATTTAAACAAAGCATGTAAGACAGGGCTTGTAAATTTTTTGACAGTATATACTGGTAATACGGACTGGTATACGGAAGCTTTGGAAAATCAAAATTGCTACAAGTGTTTAATTGTATTAAAAAAAAATAATAATAAAATATATAAGATAAAAATATATGCATATATATATTATTCATCTTGTCAGTAAAAAAATGAGCCTCTTTTAAATGTTTCTTTGAAAATCAGACCAATTGTAAATGTAATTTTGAAAATAGCTCCTCTCTTTTCATTTAATCGTAAGACTAAACTTCGCCATAGCAACATCAACAGTATCATCATTCTTCAATAATAATATTTCTTGAAAACTTTATAGACGATGCGCAATCTCTACTGCTTGATTTGTAATCGTCGTTAAAACAACTTATAATGGCTTAATGAATCTTAAGAAAAATCTGGTGTCGGCCAATTTCATTAAATAGTATAGTCAAGGCATGAAATTAGTACGTTTCTATTGTTTGTCGTATAATTTAGTATTCAATAAAACTTGAAGAACGACTGTCCTTGAATCAGCTTAATATTACGGCACATTATTCTAATTATTAAAAGCTTACTTTGAAATAAATCTTCGTCCCATAAAGTAGAATGAAATTTTGTTTTTGTTAAAATATTTGAATAAATTTAAAAGACTTGTTTTGCCTGCGAAACGAATCGATCAATTAATCAACCAATCAATCAATCAGTCAATCAGTCAATCAAAATATATGCGGTTATAACACTTATTATAAACGAGCCATAACTTGAAGGATAAAAGCCAATTGGGCGGACAATAGTGTACGTTCTTTAATCAATAAAATCTCCACGAATTACATCACGAATTACTCATATAAAGTATGATAGTAATAGGCAACTCCCAATATGCATTATACTTATACGGCAATATTAGAATCAGCGATTGTATCCTCAATATTAATAACGTTTCATTATAAGTTTTACACTTTGATTATAATGAAATCGCTTAAGGATGCGAACCCGCGCTAAAAAGTTAACATCGAGATAGCATAAAAGTTATTCTCTGTAAATTAAATATGTAGGTTGTTGGCAAAATTTGTCGAAAAAAATAAAAAAATCCTCGCTATTGCCCCATAGAAATTCAAATACAACTCGTCTCGAGTAGTTTAATGCTACGTAAATTTCGACGTTTCACGCGTTAGAAGTCTATTTAAAAATTGCCTCATAAAATTCTCACGGTCCTTATATTATAAA
The DNA here is from genome assembly GCA_030522565.1 of Ceratosolen corneri. Taxonomy (NCBI): domain Eukaryota; kingdom Metazoa; phylum Arthropoda; class Insecta; order Hymenoptera; family Agaonidae; genus Ceratosolen; species Ceratosolen corneri. The sequence goes on along the minus strand of JAPYYT010001549.1, from coordinate 20,933 downwards.
TAAACGGCACGTCAGGAGTGCCGGGCTTGAGGTGCCGTTATAGTAAAGTAATCGGGCCTGATTTAATTCCCAAGCAGCCGTCAGTGTACTCACTCAGGCCGAGGGACATTGTCAATTGGATTTATCGAGCCCGCGGAAAGCGCCCGAGAGTGCGGAGGTCGACAATCGAAGATGACACGCGGATCCTTCAGCTTTGAAATGAACGAATGGAGCACGCGTCATAAAATAGCGACGATCGTGAAAATCGATCGCGGGTAAGTGCGAGGCTCGTAAAATTAGCCGCGAGGACGAACTGCGGGTTGCCAACCGGGGTAATGGGAGCCGCGCCAGTGGCGCTCAATTGATCCCCCACATCGTACGTTCAAGGGATAATGCAGCTCTCGTGTTTACTACCCTTGGGCTTCGCCCTTCGAGCCCAAGTGCATTTGGATTAGGACAGCGGCGTTCTTGTCTCTCCGCACACTATTTTCCTTCAATGTATGTGCCGCTGGGCTACATTTTCTTTATTAGAGCGCTCCTTTTGTGCGCGAATACTTACTTTTGACAAGGCTTTAGTTGTAAATGTGTGGCTCGGTTTGGACGAATAAAGAATCAAGAAGTAAGAAGTTTCAAGCCCTAAATGGACGGAAATTCAAAAAGGCTTGAGATTTGAAAGTTAGCGGCTTTCGTTTTACGTCCGTTGGCGCCTATTTTCACACCCCCTCAGCGAAAGTGGAAATGACATTTAAGTGAACTTATATCACAGCTCGAAATATTAAGTAGTGAAATATCGAGGCGAGATTGGCATAGAATTAAGGGAACGCGCTCGACATCTAATTGTCAACCAAAAAGCTTGTAAGGGCAATTTTTACGAAATGAATATTAGTGGAACCGACGCACAGGCTGCTCGATTCATCGACATAAAACTGACTTGTCGAGGCACGGAAAGATTGTAAGCCTCAAAACTCGCCAGTCCAAATACAAATTATAAGCCTATCCCGACCGAATACGGAAAGCCGGGAGTATCGCTCCTCGGATACCACTTTGTTAAAAAACCATTGTTATCGAATGAATATTTCATGCTAAATTATTCTCATTAAAGTGTCTCGTATTTCAATGCGAGCGAAATTGCCAGTTGTGCAGAGGAGGCGCGCACTCTATTAAAAGAATCGGGATTGCCAGCTGTTTTATCGGGTAAATTAGACAGCCATTATTTTTACGAATTCCGCAGAATTTTCCTAGGGAATCAAGAATAAAAGAAGCGTCCCATTTCTCGCGAGCGCTCGGATGAAATGTCAACGCTCAAATTAACGAGTGCTATATTACCCCTCATCGTAAACATTATTACTAGTATAATAACAGAATAACGGTATTCAAATAAAACGAAAGTCCCCCTTTCTCTCCGACCGGCGCACGCACGCACACACACACACACACACACACACACACTCGAGACACTCGGCTTGTTCCCGCTTTAACAAAACGGTCCATCCACCGTGCAGATATATACATTTAAATCTAATTCGCGTTGGCTGAGGCTGAAGTGAATCGTTCCCGACGGTCATCGGCCTTGTTACAGCCGCTGCTAGTGTACGTTTCGCGTCGCAAATCATCACGCATCTCGTATGCAACGGCGGGGCAAACGTGCCCGTTAACTTGGCGCGGAAAATTGCATTTGTTCGGTTTGCGCAATCGTCGGTAAGTTTTCTCGTTTCCTTCGTAATTGTTTTAAGCGTCGAATATCCGCGTGGCGTCTCCTTGTAATTAGGCTTGTCGAGGCACGCTCCATTATCCTCTCTCTCTCTCTCTCTCTCTCTCTCTCTCTCTCTCTCTCTCGGCTCTGCTGCAGCTCTCTGCCCCTTCGAACTACTTATTCAAAAATGTCGCGAGTGCGCACTGCTTCCCGTTTCCGTGGCTTATTTTTTGCTCGGCCCGACGGCGCTGTAGCGACAGGAGTTGCAGCTAGCGACGATGGCTACTACTTCAGCCATCGATCTTTTTTGCCCGCTTGACGACCGCCGCTGCCACATGTATTATGCGCTGCAGGTCGAGCTTTTTCCCGCTCTTCGAAATGCTTTCCAGGAGAAGAAAAATACCTGACGCCGACGACGCGTTTACAAGGACAATCAATGGAGATAATGCCAAATTGATCCGCGAACGCGCAGAGAGCGTGCGTGCCTGCGTCGATATATATCAATAATAAGCAATAAACTCGGTTAGATATTATTTTTGAAATTGCTAAACTATCGTGGATCTAGAGCTATGCGCTATATATTGGTTACGAGCCGTAAAGCCAAACGTCTTACTTCGTTTTAACCTTTGTTTTACTACTTACTATCTTAAAGTAGCGGATAATAATGAAGGAGAATTTTCAGACTCTTTGCTCGATTTAAATTGCAAAGGAAACAGAAGAATCCGTACCTCGCAAACGAATTCACAATATTGAATATTGAGTAAATCGATATCTTTATATACGTACGGTATGCATTTTACTTGACGTAATATTAAGAAACAAAATTTAACAAAAATGCACCAAACGCTATCCTTAAAATTATACGTAAATTACAAAACGGAAGCAATATCCAACATCACTGTGCATTATGCTGGCGTGTAGTATAACTTTCAAATATATTCATAGTTTATTTATTTCATGTATTGCATGAGAAGTATAAAGTCGAGGAAACAATGACATATGTACACTATTCGGCCAAGCAACGTAGAAAGGTCAAAGAAATATCTGGCTTCATGCCACAATTCTTTTATTCGAAACTTCACCATTAAATAATTTAGTTTGAAACTCGTGTATCAGATCAGCTCAAAATATATTTTAAACAAAAGTGACTTGCGATTATTTAGCAAAAAAGATTCAATTTGTAGATCCTGCAGTGATAATACATAATTCTCAAGACCATAAATCTATTCCAACCATTAGTATTATTATTCTCATTATTATTACTAGTGTTCACAAAGCTTCCTATTGTTCTCAACAGTATGTATTTATAAATTAAGAAGCTTCATTCACTTATTCTTATCTTGCAATCTAATTCGTTTCTTTTTAAGTAAATTATTTTAATAAATATAGCCGAGGCGGCAGACTTTAATTAAAATCACAGCCTTTTTTCATCCTTTCTAGTAAAAGATCGTTTCTGTAAAATAAAAATTACTATTTCCAAGTACACTTTCGATAAGGCAGATCGCTTACATTTCAGTCCTCGATACATCTTCGAGATAAGAAATACTTTTTGAACGTCAACTTAATGTAAAGAAAATGGAAGAACTTCTACAGTTTAGAATTCTTTCCATATTACTTCAGTATTTCTTTTTTTTTTTTTTTTCTTTATTTAACATCAGCACAAAGGCTTTACTTTATTTCATTTTCATTTTTTTCAAACAGGCGTCTTGCAGAATTTGACTTCTTATTAATAACTTAATACATTAAAGATGAATATAAAGTTTTTTAGCTTATTTCAAAAAATATTATTTATTATACTTGCCTATTATTAATTATTTAGTTAGGTTTTAATAATATTAAATATATTTAATTTGCTTGTAATATATTAAAATGATATTTTTTATAATTTTAAATTTTGTATTCAATAATTACTGCGTACGCACAGCAAAATAATGCCGAAAATTCAGAATATTAATTCTTTCGTATAATGAAATGACAAAAAAATTGATATATCTAAATTAGAATCCCTATTTTTAATGCATTAAACCATGTATCGCACTTTCGTGTAAAATGTCAAAAATAAATAGAATTGATGTATTGCACGTTTTCTGTGTGCGTGTATGCGCGTGCGTATGAGGTATGTGGGACATGATATAGGAGAATTATAAAATATATACTTTAATTTCAATTATAATTCATTCTTAGTTGTTAATGCTTTATCAAGTATAATCGATGACATAAAAGAAATCAGAGACCATTTAATTGTACGAATTGAAGTACTACAAAAACAAATTGATTAAGCTTTATGCTTTAAACTTCGTTTAAACTTCTTATTTAAAGTGCATACCTGCAACTAAAACGTATTCATCGTAAAAATAATAGCATTTTTAACAATAATATAAATGCTTGACTACTTTTCATTAGATTTACATCAGTAAGATACGAACACATTATTTGTAAATCCTAATATAACAAATAGTACTGTCTTAGATAAAATCATATATAATTTACATGATAACGATTTTTCTGATTCTTACGAAATACTTATATTTATTCTTATAAAATAGCTTCAGAGTTAAAAGAAAAAGTAACTTTAAAAAGGCGTATAGCGTAGATAATTCTTTACGTAAAGAATCCACGATTTTATTCTGTTAAATAAATTTAATCCCATTGTATATGTGTTACTTAATATCTGATTATTACTAATTTAATAAGATTCTTAAAATAGGTTAAACCTAGATATATAAGATTGTAAATCAATATACATATTCAATCATAAAAGTAAAGAATATTACAAACCAAGGGAAACAGTAATTTTAAGCTATTTTATTTCATGAAGATTTCATTTGTATCCACGATATTAAAATATACATAAAACACTATTTTCAAACTAAAGTATATATATATATATATATATATGATATAATCCTTAAATTGAATAAGCATGCAAAACATTCAGAGACTCTTAATTACTTATAAAATCTGCCATCGATGATTCGCATTAACGAGTTCCCACAACATCCCCCGGTCCAGCTCAACTCTTTTTTCATCCATTTAGAGAGACCTTACTACTCGTAATTCGATTTTTCTAATACGTCACGTATTTACTTTACAAAAATGAAAGAGTCACAGTTTACGAATAATACGAATACGGCCATGCAGGCTCTTTACGTATTATCAACTTGGTATAGAAAGACGAGCAACCAGTGCAACGATAATTTCAAAATACCCGTGGATTACGATCTCGACCACACGCATTGCAACAGTACCTTGCGCCATCATCCTCCTCTCGAGCGAACGAGAGTGAAAATCTAAACTAGGTCGAGAGATATCCGACCGCAGCATCCCGGAAAATCACTTGACCTGCGAACAGTTATTCCGGCAACACCTGCCCGCATAGTTTCGCTCGTAAGGCGGAAGTACGTCCGTTTCACCTGCTCTCTGTCTCTCTCACTTTTCCGGGCGCGTGGGCGCGATGCATAATGCGTCGTCTCGCTTTCTCCGCGAATGCGCAGCTGGCGAGGAAAGGGAGGGGCGGGCGCATTGTCTTCATCCGGAGGATCTGCGAGGATGGGAGAATCCATTAAATTTCGCCGCACTGTGCGGCCCTCGCGTTTCAACGGAACTCGGTGGAAAAACTTTGGATGAGCGCTACTGTAGAAAACTTTTCAATTGGCTTATCTTTACTTATACTCGGCAGGGCGATCGAGTGCGTCGTGCAGTAGCGGCAGCTCGAGAGCGCCTTTCTGACTCCATGCGGCTTCTTCCTCAATTTATTTTTATAATCGACCATGAGAAGCATGCTGCTCGATCGCTTGAATTTGCCGTCAATTCGGTGGCTATCGGTCTAGCCTCGGCAAATATTTATCCGATGCTTAAAAGCCAGTCAAGAGGAAGGCCGAGCTTGCGTATCTGCCTTTTGACATTACCGTGATTTCTCCGATAGAAGAAAACTAACGACACTCTCAACGCAAGCATACTTGAAATTAATACTCGTTCATTCCTTGAATGCACACCCCCTAATAGCAGCTGATATAAACGCTTCTTTATATACCTTTAGCCCGAGATAAAATGTGTTATATGCAATCCGAATACCCCAACAATGCTGAATACTCCCATTAATTCCTCAAATTGACGGATTTGCATACAGCGTATGTGCGCGTACGCAAGCGCGACATTTAACGACATTAACAAACTAGGCTTGTTTCGCCAAAGTAACGCTTTTCCCTAATTCCAAAACGGGCATTTATTCCATTCCATTTATTCGAAGCAATGCCATTAGTCAAAACAATGCCCGAGTCCTCGGCATGCCACTACGATTCCCCAGGTTCAACCAAGTTCGCCGAGGAAATAAAAAAAGGATTTCGAAACGCAGCGACGATGGCGTTGATTGCACGAGTGTCGAACGAAGCGCGAGAATCTGCGAGAATCTGCGAGAATCTATAGTCATTACAGTACGAAGAGACGTACACGAGGCCTAATAATAAGCCTCTTAGCCCGTGCCCCGTGAAAATAAATCCTACTGTGTTCTGGTCGTGTCGCTCGTGTTCCATTGACCCGGCGACGTCTCGCCGAAAACTGCGGCAAAAAGGGGCAAAAGGTGGCTCGAGGAGCTTGAAAAAAGAAAGCGAGCAAGGTGTTCCCGTCTCATTGTTCACTTTGTCTCGCTCTGTGCCACCCAAATCGGGAGTAACGTGCGCGCTTGTTTTTACGATAATGGCGAGCGCGCACGCGCACGCGCGCTACCGGTAAACTCTATTCTGCATTTGTGCGCAAGCGCCTCGTGCACGTTTCTCAACTATTCACCATCTTCCTTTATTATTATTATTTAACGGGGTTTACGTGTATATGATGGCGCGCATAAGTCGGCATCGCTCCGTCTTTTTTTACATCCGATGCGTATGTGGTGGTGGTGATGGATGCGAGGAAATGAAGCTAAGAGCACTGACACGTAATGAAAGATTCATGAGCCCTTTGGAACGTTGTTTTGAAAATCTTTCGTCGTTATTACCATACGCGTTTGCTGTTAGTCGTGACGTAATAGAATTGCAGGCGAAATGACTTTTACTGATTTTATCAAATTTTATTCAACAAAAATATGTATTTTCTTACATTTATTGAAAATATTTTCCCAAAGCCATTGACTGATTGCGTAATCGATTAGTTCATTATACTGAGATTACAAATAATAAATACTACAGCTTTTTAACGATTTTATTATTTAAACGTTACCTCGTTTATTGTAAGCGATGACTTTTATTAAAAATTAAAATTGTTCTCCCCGTCTACAATAAGTTTAAACAAAATTGAGAGCCGAAAATAACTTGGGTAAAGAATTTTATATATTTTTTTGTAAATAATTAATTTTTTATTTTTAACAAGCAGAGAAATTTATTGCAAGTAATCGATCGAATATATTTAAAGTTTTTTTTTTCTGAAATACTCAATTTCATTGGTGATTTTCAGTAAATCTTGCAGAAAATATTGGCGGTAAAATTACAATAAAAGCATTATACAGTTTAGTTTGCATTATAGATAGGAAAAAGTTGGTAAATTTTGATAAATTAATTCTTCCTAGGCATGGAATTTCATTAAAATTGGAAGTAAATATCTATTTACTGGACACGTATTTTTTTAAAATTTGTACAATTTAACATTATTAGATTATTATACTACTTGTACATATTAAAAAAAAAAATATATATATATATATATATATATATTCAAACTCGTTGAATTCCTTAACGTACATTAGCATTAGATAAGTCAAGCGAGATGAAATTCGGCCCGAATCCCATTGATCACACTTACGCGTGCACACACACAAGTGTAGTATATACCGTTACGCACCTAATTTCTAATCTTTCAAGTGTAGCCTAATATTGTTGATTTTTTTTTCATTGTAAAAACAAAAAATCCGATACGTACGTAACTTTCCACTTCATTGTTCAAATAAAAGAATATAAAAACATTTTTTTATGAGAATACAAATTATGAAATGTTTGTTTATAAGATAACGGAATTTATTCAAACAAATAGCTCTATGCTTGGGCTAAGTAAAATGTTTAACATAATTATATTTGAATCACTTCAAGATAAGAACTCCTATGTTTGTAGTATAATAAATAGTGTATTATATGACTTGGTATTATGTTGCATTAATCATCACATTAATACAAGAATGACACGTCGTCATAATTATAAAAAGGCTGCTGCAAATTCTATTTACGCTGAGTGTCGCAATTTAAAAATGTCATTTGTTATTGTAATAAAATGTAACGAATAGAACTAAACATTTGACATGGGTATAGTTATATATTTATGAGATAATGACTATGGAGCACTCCTCGCAATCATCAATATGTTCGCTACAATATTATTAAGTAAAATTCGATAAATTAGAAATCATATTTAACTGTAAAATAATAGCGAAATGGAATCGCACGACTGAATTGTATTTTCACTGCTACAAAGGCGTACTCATACAAAACTCTTTGTTAATCATTTAAGGCTCTGCATTACACCAAAATATTTACAAACTTCTTATAAGCTCGAAAATATCAGAAAAAGGTCCAAGTGTACCAAATCACGACGCCCGAGGAATTCACCAAAAAAAAATAAAACGCCACTGGCCATTGAACGTTAGTCTCCAACCGCAACCACGGATTAATAAGAAAAATTCAAGAGCGAAATCATGAACGGGGTCGCGTGCGATTTAGGAATCAGGTCTCCCTCGGCTTGGAAGTCGACACACATCGACGCTCCTCGGCTGCGGGGCCTCCGGATGTCACGAGCGGCGGGTCCACTCAATTATTACCGTCATCCGCTCTCGGAAGTGCGCCAAGCGTAACCGAGCCACCGCTCATTATTGTCGCACGTGCTCCTCCCCCTCCACTCCCCCTCCCCCTCCCCCTCCCCCTGTCCACTCAATTACCACTCTCTGCCTCTTCTTTCTAGCTTGTGAATATTAAGAAAACTCTGTGGCAACGCCTCATTTAATTCTTTGAAGCAGCCCGTTCTTTTATCAGTATACTGACGATCATTACTGTGGTAAGCTTGCAAGGACTCTTTCAAACTCTGTCACCCGTTGATCCCCGTTTGTCTGACTTTCTCTCTCTCTCTCTCTCTCTCTCTCTCTCTCTCTCTGTCTCTCGCATACGCGCGCGCGCACACACACATACCGAGACGCTTTTAAAGAGCCGTAATTGGTACTTATTGTGAAGAAGCCTTTAACTGTAGACTCTCCGTTGCGTTTCAGTTCTGGACTTTACGAAATATTAACCTTAGTCGCTGCTTTATTGCCATTCGAATTTACTTGTCAATATTTGAGCAAGTCCTTTGTCTACTTAGATAAAAAGTCTAATGTATTTTGAGAAAATTCGATTGCTTAATTAATAACATTACCATCAACTAATATATATGCCATAAAAAAGCATTACTAATTGAAATTAACTATTTAAATTGAGCATTATTTTCGTCGAAATTTATTAACTTGTCGAATATTTCGTATAACATAACTTTCGTCGAAACTTATTAACTGCATAAAATAATGAACGTAAGCACATATGTTTTCTATATGTAGGCATTAAAAATGAAATTAAATAATGCGTAGTGGATGTAATTACGTTGTATTCAAACGTGTACTACATTAATGCGCTCTTCCATATTAGTACGTATGTAATCACCAATTAAAATATTATTTCAATAGTTTTAATAAAAATTCTTATACATAAAATCATATATACTCTTAGTTGAATAACAAAATATAGATAATGATGTAAGAATATTTTTAACGTCTAACAACAGCCATGTAATACAAAAAATTTACCAAATTGAAAAAAGATATTGATCGAACAATTGTAAAACTACTCTTTTGAAATTCAAGCGACATTCTTTGTTTTTTTTTCATTTCTTTTCAGATAACGCGCGCGCGCACGCACACACACACACACACACACACACACACTGCGTGTGACATAACAGAATTTTTATCTATTTAAAGAATTATATCAAAAATACGTATACTCCAAGTGGGATTGATTCAAAGCATTACATTTTGAGTAAATTGACACGGGTAGTTTACAGTTTAATGGTTGCCGCTTGCTTTAATCATCATCCATCCATTTATTTTTTTGTATATTAACCCAAGAGAACATTATTGGGATGCTCATTCGCTCAGTCTATAGAAAAACCGAGAGTAGCAAATTCAGATGAATAAAGTGTTTACTCGACAAATTCCAATTAACGTTTCAATTGTTTTTTTTATTTTTGTTAAATTATTAATTATACAATGCTTCTATATGACTATATAACCAGTTCTTTATAAACAAGAGTCTAATCTTTTTAAAAATTTGTAGTAGCGTCTCTAGTCACGCAATAATACATTACTAAATTTTCTCATTACTATATTGAATTTTTCATAAAATTTTGTGGCATATTAATCATTAAAAAAACATACAAAACTGAAATCACATATTTAAATTATTGATTTTTATAAAAATTCAATTGAATCTACGTTATTTGTAATAAAGAAAGTTATTCATATGTGTCATATATATTTTTTGCAAAATATTTCATTTTCAACTCCCTCTCACTTTTTATCGATATTTATATATCTTTATAATGATATGTATTTATATAAGTTTTATATTTTATTGTAGCAAAATAAACTTTTTGTACTATCAAAAGTAGCTATATGAAATTAATATATCTGAATATTTTGTAAATATATTTTTGACACGAGTATAAAGAATTATTGTTTTATTTTACGAGAATAACCTCCTTTATAAAATTTACTGACGTTTTCATCAGAAGTATATGTTTTTTGCTGATTTGCGATTTCTCGTTAAAAGTGGGATTTCACTTACGAGAGACAAACATCCATATATTTTGTATCAGGAGCTGGTTGCCAACGTATATATAATTTTGAAGATTTTTAAGAAAGTTACGTTTAACTATTGTGAATTTTTTTTGAAAAGAGCACAATGTCTTTTTGCGTTTTATTAAATTTTCTATTGTTTTTTGTTTTTTTTTATTTGTAAGCGAATTTGTACGTACATCGTGAGTGAATGGCATTCGCAGATGAGGATAGCCTTATGCAATTGCTTGGAGAAAGTGGCTGAGTTAGAAAAGCATTATAAACCGTGATTTACGAATCTTGTAAAATAACGACTACATAACTTTTGATTGAAATTTCGTGTTACAAAGGCGCTAATAAATAAAAGTATCTATTTTTAAAATGAAACTTTTTATAAAAAATTGTAGTGCTCATACCAAATTATTATAGTTGGTACAAAAATTGACATACAATAAAATATCAACTTCATATACGGTGTACCGTAAAAAAACATGTATATACTTTCTCTTCTTTTCATTAGGGTAAAATATCTTGTACTTATTGTACATAAAGCAGCAATTGTTTACATACGTTGATGAAATTCAATACACACACATATATATATATATATATATATATATATATATATATATATATATTTATTTATTTATTTATTTATTGATTTTTAAAATAAACGAAAGTCGGACGTTAAACTTTTACGAGGATTCGGTATATATGTGTACCGGAAGAAGTAGGTTAAATTTGCATTTTTTACCAATAAAAGCTAGGAATCTCATGAGCTTTGTCAAATACCTGCGAATAAAAAAAAAAAAGATTAAAATTGACTTTTATAGAAGCGTTCTTAACTCTTCAAATGGCTTAGTTAATAAGATGTGACAGGAAAAGTGATTCTAGAGCGCAGGACACTTTTTTGTCAACGTCACTATTAGAGCGAATATTTTTCTCTCCCACAGAATCGGGCGCACACATTTCTCCCATCGCGCATCTTGACTTTCTCTTTGTAATAGCTCATGAGTTCCAGTCCACGAGCTCACTACAAAAAGTTGTTAACATTACTTTGTCCTTGCAATGGAGGAACAAACGCGTTTCCGCTGCATCTATCACCAGTCGGAAGGAAATCGTCCTTGGCCTTAGCCTCCCGCGCTTACGAATGAGAGCGACTTTTGAGCCGAGGCGAGGGGGGGCATCCGTGAGAAAAAGTCGAAAACCCGAGCGCGTGGGATCATTGGTAGGGGCGTGAGAGACCTGGAGGAGTGGCGGCAGGTGGAAGCACGACCCGAGCTCGGAAGCGCAGAGCATACGAGGCAGGCCGGAGCAAAGGGAAAATTAACCAGACTTTTAAGTCCGGCGGACGTGTGCTACGATCTCCCTCGCTCGCCCCACCCCTCGGTAACTGGGCTTTAATCCAGTGAAGCAAAGTCCCAGGAGGTTCAAGCAGACATATTCATCCGAGCGTGGGTCGGATATTTTTAGTCTATTTATTGTCGCCTTTCTTATTTACTTGTTCATTCTCCTTTCTCTTTACGCGGGCCAATCCCCGCAAAATTTCTCGATGGGATTAGGAGGGTGGAGGAGCATGCTACGCATTTCGTTCACAAAAGGTATATTTTATTGATTTTTTTCCCTTTTTCTTGGACATGTTTTTGAGGATTCAGGGTCGTGAGATCGGAGGTGAGGTTGGGTATTTCCTTCGCATTGCGAGGCGTTGCGAACCGATCGGAAAAGACGACGAGGGGATATTATTTTTAATAATCGATCGCCGACGACGTTGTACGAATTTCTTTCTTTTTAATATATCCTATTGAATAATTGTCGTAATTCAATGTTTGGAAGACTATAAAGAAGATAAAAAGCAGCACGCGCAATTGCTTAATACAATAATATAATAAAAATATGTTTTGATGAAAAATCTCAGTGTCCTTTTTTTAGATTCAATGTTTTCTTTTTTCTTTTTTTTGGTCTATATTTATAAATGTAGGAAATAAATTTCAAACGTATTTTGTCACTAGCATGTAAAATCTATCAGCTTGTTAGATAGCTGTTTTATAAATTTAAGGGCCTAAGTGCTGTTATTGATTAACTAACAGAAGATTTTCTACATGTAAATCTATTTAAATTTATTTTCCATAGTAGAACACACTATGTTATATTTAGCCGTATAACGATATAAGCTAAAACGAGTTATTTAAATACAATTTTGCCTCGAAATCATACGTGACGTGCCAAATTATTTTACGTGCTTTATAAAACAGTGCAGTCAACAACTTTTTTTTTTTAGAAAAATATTACAATTAAAATATAATTCTCCGTTTCTCCACCAATTTGTTGGAAAAGATAGTGAAAATTTTACGTGTATACGCCATATGTGCGCACACATATGTTAAATCTGTATCCGTTATTGTGAAAGTATAAATTTGACACTTTTTAAAGATATGTATTTATATATTGTGTGTAAGAGTGTGGCATTAGCGGATTCTCACGCAATGAAACGACTTAATTGCGCATAATAACAGTAATTTATCTTAAAAGAGAAAAGGTTATAGTGGAAAAGTAGGCCTTAAAACGCTTATAATTCTACGATCTCTTTTATATCGAGTGTTATCTTGTGCAGAAGGGCAAAGCATGGAAAACTCAAAAAGCGCAATTGCACACTTCAATCCTCTATACAATCGCTAATATAGGCAGGCATTACGAAAGGCATTAAGAAATGTGCCAAACGGAGTGATCTGGCGCGCAAGGCTCCTCGAGTCCAAACTCGGCCAATGTCACATATCATTGTTGAAACTTCACTCGGCCGCGAAAACTCGTCGTCAAAAAGCCGATCGGCCCAGCAAAGTCTCTTACACACCAAGCGAAATTCACCGGCTCCCATGAATCATGCCGTCGTGGAAGAAAAAAAGTGGAATCTGCGCCTACGCATCGGAGGCAGGCGAACTCTTACATCCAGCATCATCAGCCGTGAATTAAGTGAGCCAAATTTCACGTAGCGGAGGAGGATGCGCGCCCAAAGATAAATAAGAACAATGCCTTACGAGCTATACGGGCGCTCATAGTGCGAAGAAATCTGGCACTCTGGGTCATTGCTTCGTGCGTGGTTGCGTGAGGCTGCATCGCGGCCCTTGTCGTTAGTGGCACGTGCTCGAAATGTCTTGATCTAGCGGTGTTCAAGTCGATGTGAATAATCCCGCAATATTTTTTGCCAAGAAGTGACAGAAGCAGCTGGGACTCGCACCTGCTGCACTTCGCGCACACTTGTACTTTATCTTTGGCGGGGGGGGGGGGGCAGAGTTTTGTCCTTTGGCTAAGAAGACTCTCGTGCTTTTTGTGGTAATGGAAGTGTCGATCCAGGCTGATTAATAATAGAAGCTAGAGGAGAGTCATTGTGTGCATGGAATTAAATACAGTTGCCAGCATCTCGGCCTTTTTGGTAAGTTCCATTTGATGTATGGGCACATGGTATTAGGGACGATTCGCTTCAAGGCTGATCTTGCTTTTAGAGTCGACAAGGTTAAGAATTGATTACGATGCATTTTTTGGAATAGAGGAATTGATTTCGAGCTCCCTACCATACTTTCACTATGCTGCTACTTTGCCTCGTGTGGGATACAACGAGTTAAAATATTGCTTCGAAGCAAGGAGCTGTTCGAGCGGATCAGTAAATTTTTGCTTTTATTTTGGAATAGGTGAAATAGTCGATATATTGTACACTGATTAAACTTTAGTTGCTGCTCCGACAGAAATCTTATTACAAAACACAAACTAATAATAATACGTCGAGCGATTATGCATTCTTAAATAACAAGTCCAGTTTCATATTACGAAACAAACTGAAAATTATTTTTATTTTTTTTCATTATGCATGCATATATATTTCATATGTATTAATTTAACAGAAAGACGATGTTAGACCATTAAGCAGTAGATAGCTCATATTATGGGAACATAGTTTTATACAATTTGAAAACAACTGGTTAGTTTGTATTTCAATTGTTTATACTAAAATTTCGGTAAAGTATGGTTATCACTTTTCTGTTCGTATGTATAAAAAAATATATATTGGCATATTATTATTACATTGGCGTTCGTCATATTTAACTAAACAAGCGTGACATGTGTAACTTAAAGCCTTTTTTTAATTGAGTATGCATATTAACGTACAATTTGGATGACGATAATTTTGTCAGCAAAATGTCAGACTGCTTTCAGCTACTTTTAATAATAATTGTGTCTGTAACACACTTAATAATTTTTCTTAAATATAATAAAAAATATATTCGTATGATGTAATTTCTATTCTCTATTTAATGCTTTACAAAAAAAATTTTCCCTTCTATACATAAAAAATTTATATTTAAAATATAATTTTATACCTTTTTTAACGCCAGCACAGTCATTTGGAATCTGTTTCATATATTTTCGTTTATAATTCCTGTACTATGCTAAACTTTATAAATACATTCAGCTGAATACATGCAGAAAAGGTGTAGATATGATATATACATTAGTAAATATGTATTTTTCCGTACATCGCGATGGTGAAATTTCTCGTTGATAACTACAGAACAATCCAACATCATTATCAGAATCATACGAGTGTTAGCACAAAACTTTTTTACAATTATTTTTTAAGCCCATAAATTACGATAACGTATAGTATTCATAAAATATTTCATTAATTCTTACGTAAGTCGCTAAATTTTAAAGCAATTTCACGAATATGTAAAAAATGTCCAAATTATATTTTTTAATTATTACTTAAATATATACATTATAATAGTAATAATTAATTATATACATTATTATATAGATTATTATTATATAGATTGTTTCATTATGATTTAAAATTATTGTAAATTAGGATTTGTTTATTACGTGGTAAAATCTAGCAATATGGATTTATAAATAGTAAAGTTTACGTAATTAAGAAAAATAAAATCAAACTAGTTGAGCAAATTTTATTATATCATTGAGTTACTTTGGACTGCGTATCAAGACGATTAGATATTCACTTCCCCGTTGCAGCTTCCATTTTGCATTATTATTTATCGATAGTCATAATAAAGTATTTTAACAAGTCAATTTACATTTAATTTTAATCAACAGTACCTTAGTGGTTTTCTAATGATATTCTTGTCAAATGAACACGCATTCGAACTAATTTCTCTGTTACCTCCATTCATTTACAAATCTCAGTGAATATTATTACCAGCGCATTGTATGGCATAAAAACCTCTTTCCTATCATACCTAGTCGTGATTCGATAATTAATGTTACTTTAGTTGTTTACATTTTTTCCAGTAATACAATTAATCTTTTAAATCAAATAATTATCAAAAAATAATAAAAGATTTCCACATACGTATTATAAACAGAGGACGAGTATGTGGTTTACAAAAAAAATGTTTTATTAAAATGTTATAATTAAAGAGTGAATAAGATCGAATATAATAAGAGCAGAAATAGAATGTTTTTTTAATTGCATTTTAAAAGATTGTAAATTGAATTTTAATTGTGACAAGTTATAATAATTGATTAAAAACGGTAATGAAAAATGTAATGTTCGTCCCGTCCCACAAACGTAAAACTTTATGCTCAATTCATAAGAATCAATCACTTGAAACTATTAAGTCTATTTCTTATGTAACAAAATGATTTTTTTTTTTTTTTTTTATAATGACGTGTATGCACTTTTTTTATGCTTTTAATGTTTAATGAAGTAACCATAAAGATGAATTTTTTACGTAATAATAAAAATTGAAGAATACTAATGTTAAAGTATTTATTCGGACAGGATGAATGTTATTATGTCGACTATTACTTTATTCTATTTATTTTCATGAAATAAAATTCTTTTTATACGAGCCACGTTACTCTTTTTTCTTTTATACAATCACTAAAAAGTATTTGCCGTGATTGTGTAAGAATCGCTTATAAATCTTCGTTAACTTCAAAGGAAAGACAAATTGATAGAAGCCTCGTTATTGCTAGTTTTTCATTTCTTATTTCAATCCAATCACGTTTCAGATTATGTTCATTATCTGATAAGATTTCTGTTGCTGCAGTATTATTGAAGACTGTTTATAACGGTTTATTTATAGAAGAGAAAACAAAACATTTACTGAATGAGTACGGAGCTAAGAAGGATAAAGAAAGACAATGATGAACGGTGCACTGTTGTTTTTAAAGAGGACATTAATCTGTCATGATTCAGAAATAGCTCTATACGGACTTGGGAGATGAGCAAGAGCGTGCACAGTTTTTGTCATGTGTTTTTAATAGAAATTCGCGCCTGTAAAAGAGCTTTTGTACAATGCCTGGAGAATTCTTTTGCATTTTAAGTATACTAAATATTGAAAAGAAAGTATCGATAGAGAATCTAGTTTAAGGGGTCAAGTATTGTACTGTAATTAATTTGTCGTTCAGAATCAGTTCAGCGAATGTTGTTACTTTATCTAAATATTTATATGAATATTTGTAAAAAATTACTTAAAATTTTTAAAACGCCTGTAGTGTTAATCTTAAGTATTACACATTTGTTGTTTGATAATACTTTTAATCACATTCAATCATATTTTCAATAAAAAAATAAAAAATAAAAATGAAAAGTGCATATAGATGAAGAAATATTATTGTCGATTGTACTTTAACCAATATTAATTAAATCTATATTATTTTATTACTGTATCAAATCTATATAGTTGTAATGAATTTTAACATTCTTTGTACGATTTTCAATATAAATTAAGATGCTCCAGTCAAACGATTTCAATAATATCTAAGGCGCAAGCGTTTAATGAAAAACTAAATAATTAATTTTTCTATTCATAAATACGAATAACGCATATAATTATTAGTTGTGGGAAAATTATGAATATTAATAACACAAGATCGATACTCTCCACAAACTAATGCTTCCATTTCTATTATTGTCAACCAACATATTCTAATTATTAATCATTAAATCATACGAATACTCTTTTACAACTGCACTGTCCTATAGAAAATGAGAACCAATTAAAGAGAGTCAATCCTTATTTTATTCAATGAGTGCAAAGACTAATTTCATGGTATATAAGCCAAGTTAAGTAAAGAAAGATTGTTACATAGACTTAGTTCTATTACAGAAGGAAAGGAAAGCGAATTTCTGAGTGATCTTTTGACGAAGTAAAAGACGACCTCGTCGTCCACAAGCTCGTCACAAGGGCAAAACAATTTTTCCTTACCCGCAGGTGTAGGTTCGTGTATTTTGAATTCAAAGCATGCGAGGGAATGAAAGGGAGGAAAAGAGAGCAAATACACGTGCAGATGGATGCTGGTAGGCGGACTTTTGCTTGCGAGTGCGCGCGCGCGTACATTATGTGCATAAATATTGAGGGCGGACAAAATAGAAAAAAGTAGAGCTCAAACATGGGCTCAAACTCTTTGCGCAAAAAAACGATTTCGAACAATGACAGCGGGTACTGGGAGTGTCGATCATTTCTCCTTGTTCTCTACTTTGAAAGAGTGTCGAATTTTTATTTATTAATTTTTTTTGAAAGCTCAATGACTTTGTCTCTTTTTATCTGTACAATGGTTTTCCAAGAATATTTATACATTCGCATACCTTATAAATTGTGCAATTGTGCGTATCTTGAAGTTTTAGTTTCAATTTAATATATCAATATTGAGTTTTTATGGTAAGATCCACTCGATAAAATTTTATGGGATCTCGAATGAAAATGTGTTCTAAACGCGTATAAATCCATATTAAATATTTAAATATTTAAAGATTATAATTACGATGTTGCAGTGAAATACGTTTTAAAAACAGCCATTTTCTATCTTATTCAAGAATTTCTTAAAATGAGACACTTTTCTTGTATAAATTAATTTGTATCATAAAGAAAATTTCAATATTTATGCACTATTATTATAAAAGGAATAAAAATCTCTTTAGATTCATTTTTCAAAATAACATACAAAAACCTCGACTCGTAAATACATTCAAGATACTCATTTATGGCAAAGCATCATCCAAAATCATCTCCTGTTAATGATAATTTTTCATTAGTGTCTTATTCAATTAGTTAAAAGCCAATAGTAAGGATCATCATACTAGATAATATAAAATTTTATCGACAAATTCATCATCTTAGCTTATATTTGATTTATTATTTACTATTTGTTATTTATTATTTCTTAAATTTGAACGATGAAATTAGTTTTTTCTCCGTCCTAGTGAATTTACAGTATAATATTTTAGGTTATTGAAATTAGTGGCACTTATTACTGAAATGCTT
Source organism: Ceratosolen corneri (assembly GCA_030522565.1). NCBI lineage: Eukaryota > Metazoa > Arthropoda > Insecta > Hymenoptera > Agaonidae > Ceratosolen > Ceratosolen corneri. The sequence continues at coordinate 2,146 of JAPYYT010001549.1, read as the reverse complement.
ATATCGACAAATATATAGAATAACAAATTTCACAATATAATATCTTTGCATAACCTGTTTTAATTGAATCATTTTATGTAAATTAAGATTTTTAACGATTGCCGTCAAAACTCAGTCGCAATATCCGCAAATCTCGATCGCCACTCGGTTACAGATATAAAGGCCAAGAAGCGGTTAACATATCTCTCTTGAAAAAAATTTCAAATTTGAGGCTTCTTCGACGTCGCTCAATGAACACAAAAATAATTCTTACTCGAGACTTGTCCCAGTGCTGACTCTCCCTCGAACAAACGTAAAAAGCACATAGCAAACGGACAAGGGGAGAAAGTGCAGCCGGAGAAAAAGTAGCGAAGCGTATGCTTTACCCCTCTACCGCCTCCCGTCCCTCAAATCTTCTCCCCTTTCTTTCCCTTTCTCGCTCTGTCCTACTCGTCTCGATTCTCAAGAATAAACTGTTGATGCGAGCGAGAAAATTGGAGAACGGCCCGAGATAAGAAGCGAGCGCAAGATGCTGGTATAGATGGATGAGCGCGTACCAGTAAAAAAGGAAAAGGTACGGTCTCGAGGAGGTCATTTAATCTTAAGTTGAGAAGCTTACGCAGTCGTACCGAGTGGACGTCTGACAAAGTTCTGCATTAACCGACGCGCACGAGAGTTTTTGATCTCGGGACTGATGTGAGCGAATATTCGAGAAAGTGGCATATTGGCTTGGTTGTCCATTCGGACCGCGCGCAGGTTTCTGTCACTCAATGCAGAAGCTTGTATCGTGTATATATATATATATATATATATATTGTTTTTTTATATATATATTATATATATATATTATATTTTTATAAATGAATAAAAATATATATATATATATATATATATATATATATATACACACACACACATACGTATCCCCTTTTTTATTTAATGCGTTAATACGTTTCTAGACACGCAACGTAAATAATAAAATTATTTATGTATATTCGATATGGACTTGCGCATTCTTTGTTTATATTCATAAAGTTTTATTCGTTTTACTAGATGATACAGTGAGTCGAAATTGACGTAGTATTTAATAAATAGCCCAAATTATTTTAATGTCCTATTTGCAAAATGTTTCATTTAATTAAGTGGGGTATAATTTTTGGAATTATAATTGATGATACTTTGCTTTCAATGAGTTTGTCTAAATAACAGGAATGGCACATTATTAAAACAAAAGTAACACTCGAAACTAAAATAAGTTATTTTTATGCAGTATTAAAATGATAAACGTAACAAGCTTCATCAGCACAAGAAAGAAATAAAAGAAAAAATCAGGCACGAGTTAGGAGAACGAGTGAGTAGACAATTAAGAAAAATCAAGAAAAAGATGGAATAAGGTAGAAGTAATGAAGACAGAAAAAAAATAATCAACACAAGCCAATTTCTCGTATAATCCTCTTATTTCTTGTATAATTTATGAAAGAAATATTGTTCTAATATGTAATAACTCTCTCTCTCTCTCTCTTTCACTATAATACATCAATCAATATACACATAAAAAACTTATATAAGCTGTATAATTGGTAAAACAAACGAGAAATATTACTTGACAATTTTCTAAGTAAAAACGATTATTCATGTAATAGAAACGGAAAAAATAAGTAAGAATAAGAGGCAAGAAATACGAGTAAAACAACATAACAGAAGCCACATAACTACAATTATTAAAACCATAGTAGAACAAATTTGAATAAAGTATGTGAAAAGAATGTTAATGCCACCGAGTCAATAGTCAGAAAAAAAAATTAAAATATCGTTGGATGATAACTGACCGTAAAGGTTATAAAAATGCGTAAAAATAGTCTCAAGATCAATAAGCTAAGGGCATAAGGAGTTTAGATATATATATATATATATATAAGAAAAAAATATTGCTTAGGAAGTAGTTTCAATAAACTTTTAAATAATATTTAAACATCTGTTTGACGTTGAAGTTAATAATGTTCTAAAATAAGATTAAACATTAAAAATAAAAAATATAGAAAATTCACACGTTGATCATTGATTGCGTGATAGTTAATATCTATTTACAAAATTGCGTTAAATGGCTAGACAAAAAAGTATTTTCTGAAATTTACACACGTCACTTACTCAAATTACGACAAAAAAT
>JAPYYT010001548.1:0-25897 GCA_030522565.1 Ceratosolen corneri | reverse complement strand
TGGAGCCTCATTTTTATATTTCGAAGAGGGTATGTCACTCTCTTGAGTGCATTTAGTGCTGGGCCAATGAACTGCTGCAGTGCACCAATAAGAGGAGTCTTTGTTTAGGCCAATGAAATTATTGGGGTCACATAGTAAGGAAAGAAGTAAGCAGGGCGACAAGGGAGCGAAAGTAAGGTTCAACTTACAATTGGATTTTACATAAAAATAGAGGTTTGTCACATCCAACTCAGTTTTAAAGGGATTTAACTGCACAGCAGACTTCAACTTACAAATAATTCTCCGCCAAGGCGTCAAGGATGTTATCGATTACCAGTTGTGGATCATCCACGACTACTACAATATTACATACACCACCAGGCACAATAATTTTACCATCCACTGTACACACTAAATTAGAGAATAGGTTATTAAATAATTAGATACAGCACACATACATGTTTAACAATTCAATTAATCTTGTTCATCAATTCCATTATATCTTCATTCTTTACAAAGAGTGTATACATCAAGGAGGTGAAATCCCTAGGCGAAATCAATAGGCCGCTAGATTCAGAAAGTGATTCTGAACCCACGAAAGCTAGGTAGAGGATACCTAAATAGTAACGATATTATTATTTTTTTATATATACGTATAAATATTTTATTGAAAGTATATTTCGAAGATCCATTTAAGCTATAAATTATATATTTACAGTCGAACAATTAAAATGATTACATGCAGGTTTTTAATAACAATAATTTCTCTTGAAAAGTAAAAATTGCATTTTCTTAGTTGTAATTTTAATTATATTTCTTTATTATGAAAAATATGATTAATCTTTTACATAAATTTATATGAAAATTAATTGTTAAGTGAAATTTTTTAAAGATACCGAATGGATATTACTATAAAAATGAATGAGCAAACTTTCTTAATATTTGTTATATGTTTCCGAAAGAACTGAAAAGTTATTTGAGTAGAATTTTTTATAGGAAAAATGTATTGTATTGTGAAAATTATGTTTAATAATAGTATAATATAGATTAATATAGTTAATTTAATAAAAAAACTTTATAAAAATAGTCATTTTATTCAGAATCATCCAGAACTTTATTATATTTATATTATTAACAAATTATTTTTCTTAGATATAATTGCTACTTGTATTTATTTATTATATATTACATTACAGAATTATATATTGTACTTATATGAGCATTTTATTTCAACTTCATTTTTGTATTTACAATTTATACCAATTTTTAAAGTTAATATGAGGTACCTTTCAATATGACAAGGGTTTTATTATTTTCAATATAAGAAAATTAATTTAGATCTGATATTTTATTGACTAGAAATAATACTTGTTATTAGATATTCAAACTAATTTATAAATATTTAAGTAAAATTTATATATATATTTTTTTCATTTCAAATAAGTTTTTGTAATTTTGACGTTTGTTATAAATCTTGTATATTTTTTTATTATATTAATCATTTAATAAACATTTTATCATAAATTTCTTTAGTATAATTAAAATACAACTCAATATTTTTTAAAAATAATTATAATCTCCAATTTAAAATATCTTTCGCAATAATTCGTAATTAAACAATAAAATACATTAAAATAATATTTAATATAGTCTGCATTAAATTAATGTTATAAAAAAATATAATGCATATATTAAAATACTTATTTTTAATCATTTATAACACATGAATTCCTAGAATACCAAGTTGTAAACGTAAGTTATTAATTAATTAATTAAAGATTACCTTTTCAAATTTCTTATATTTAAATAAAATTCGATTCATTTCGATATTAGTAATTTCATATAAGTGAGAATTTCTAAAGTTGATCAAAAATTATTTTGTCTATGAAAATATAAATATTATCCCGTAATTGATAAGAAATATTCTTTTTTGATTTATTTAAAACTTTAGAGTTTTATTTTTATTCATTATTTTAGTATATACTTTTATTTAGAACTTTTTTATATTTGAATTTTAAAAAATAAATATAATAAATAAGACTATACATTGAACTACACCTAAGAACAATATCTTGACGCTACGGTATATATAAAATATACTTATACGAATTAATAATTATATATTATTTATTTTTATTTATAATTATTAATAAATTAATTTTTATTCGTGAATATACAAATTAATATTGATGGATTTAAAATTAAGATTTTAAAAATTTTTTAAGTACAAGATTTAAATATATATAATAGTAGATCAACAATAAGTTAGCGTTCAAATAGGCAACAAAGTCAATTTAATATATATTATATTATAATCCACTTTCTTTAATTGAATTTATTAACTGATATATTTAATAGATCTCCACATGAAATTTTATAATATAAAATATAAATTATTTAAAATTTGTTTAATAATTATGAAATGAAAAATTATAATTTGATATATATTTTTAATAAATGTAAGTTTATTTTATAATAGTGTTCGAAATTGCCAGACATCGAAGCAGTTTAGTAACGGACTTTAATTCCTCGATTTGTCGTGTTGACTTTCGGCCCCTATTTTCCCTTCGTCGCCAAGCTGGAGGCTCGACAATGCCTAGAAACTATGAGGCGACACTTCTCTTTCTTCCCGGACTCTTTCGCCCCTCACTTGATAATTTTTCTCTCAGCATAAATAGAACTGCCGCAGCCGCAAAGGACCAGTATCCACAGAACAACGAGTAATTTGTAAGAACAATTACAACAAGATATTAATTAAAAAATTATTCAGTGATTATTATATATAATAAAATAATTTTATTATCTTATCTTTCATATTAATAATCTTGCAGGGGAGTTTATTTAAATTCGTAGTTATTATTGATGAAGGGGGGAAATTCTTAAATAACGATTCTTATACGAGATAAGAATTAGCAAGAAGATAATCTTAACAGGTTTTATTTAAGTAATTGGTTATTCTCAGCCTCCGATAAGTCTTAAATGACCATTATCAATTTGAGAATTACAAGATTAAATAAATATTGAAAATTTGGCTCAGAACTAATCAAAAGAAAAACTTAAGTCGGGGCAACTTCAAGACACACCTTTTCAACTTTGGTTTATTTATTAACATATTATCTTTCATTTATTAATATCAATAAATACACCACGGAATATATTTATTCATTAATTTGCATTTACATCTTCTTAACTAACCCTCCCTTTCACTATCTACTTCTTCCCTCCTTTTATTGAGGAGAGAATATTAAACACACACAGGAATTATTTCCGCAACAAATATGAATAAATTATTAAACTATATTTATAAAATTTTCTTTTAAATAAGCATAGATTATTTACATTTATTTATTCAAACTGTGAAATATGGTACATGCTTCCCCTAAAAACTTGTTTAAAGACAAGTCTGTATTTTCTTTATCAATTCTTTATCATGCAAAAAAAAATTTAGTTTATCTTTTCTCTCCGATAGCCTAAATAGAGATGCATAAAATATTTAAGAGTATATACCACTTATTTCCCATGGCTCTTTCTGTTTCGTTAACAATTTAATTATCGTATATCTTTATTCTTGTATTAGCAATTTTGTAAACATATATATTAATGCATTTAATCATTTTTAATATTTATTATTATGAAATTGAAATAAAAAAATCTAATGAACACTTTAATTTAGTTTAAAATAAAAATTCGAAACGAAATTTTTAATTAACGGTTTGAAATTGACCAAAACTAATTTGTACTGTTTTTATAACACAAATACAATTATTCGAAGAAGAAATTAAAATTCTAGACTAAATAAATTGCGACATTAAAATTATACATCTTTTTAAGCTTAAAATTATTATTTGTGGCACACGAGAGTTATTCTCAAATAATTTAAGTATTTGATTTATGATATAAAGTCTTAAAATTATTATTTGTGGCACACGAGAGTTTTTCTCAAATAATTTAAGTATTTGATTTATGATTTAAAGTCTTATTTAAAATAACGTTTTCATTCGAAAATAAATATATTAAAAATTGTTCGGGAAATAACTTAAGAAAGTGTTCTCCCAGGTGGTGAGGGAGAGGCGGATAGTGGAGGTAGAGAGATAGCAGAGTAGAATAAAACAGAGGCAAAGTGGCGTGGGTAATGTTGTAAAAAATGGTGTTTATTTTAACGTATTGAAATATAATGCTGTCTTTAGACGTTGTGGTATAAATATAAAACTGTTTTAATTTCGAATTACAAATCTTGAACTATCTTGATATTTAGATATGAATTGAACACCGCGAAAGTTTGAAGTGAATTTAGAAAATGTGTTGAGCTTCGTAAGTTTAATTAAAAGTTTATGTAAATTGAATATCACCAAGCATGGACTGACTGTGTTAGTTTAGATCAACAGGGTTTACCTGCGGGTCTGTTGTCTGCTTATTGGTTTTGAGTTTTGAACCAAGTGCTCTTTATGCCGCGTGCTATTTAAATCGCGGCTTCCTTGACTACACTGCCAGTGCTTGCTCGCGGGTACCTGCGTGCAGGGCGATTGAATGTCGGCGGTTGCCTTCTCTCGCGCGTGCGAGTAGCACAATCCAGAGTCCTTACTTCCCATTCAGTGTGTAATTTGAACCTTATCAGATTGCCTACACTGGTCGGTAAGAAGCTAATCACTATACACAACTTTGTATTGAGAGATTATAGATCAATAGATCAGTAACAAGATTCTGGAGACTTATGCTGTTCTGATGCAGCGCGCCGATGGCGCGATAATATAAACAATATTTTCACCCCGCTCTTCCCGAGAGAGGACTTTTCTTGCTCATCTATAAGAGTGGGAAATTTCGGTGATTGGTTAAGACCTAATTATTCAATTGTCATTGGTGCCCTTTGACCGGTAGTGTCTACGCCCTTTTAGGCGGTGTAGGTGTCCAAGCGGCAGCCAGCCGCGCGTCGGAACGCCGAGTTGGCGCGTGAACCTTGTAACGACGTTTCATAATGTATACACTTTTCAAAAAATGCATCGATTTGGTGTGAAAGCAATTCATTCGATGTTTGGCAACTGCACGTGGGTTCTTGAAAGGTTTTGTTCATTAATTTTATGACACGTCCCTAGCAGTGCACGTGATGGTCATATTAACCATGTACAATGCTGGGAAAACAAATAATTGTTAACACGAAAATATATATGAAATATTATCGGAGAATTCGTTGGCTCTTCGGGGACATCTAGCAATCATGAATATAAAGAGTATTTCTAATCAAATATCAATAGAAACAATATTATGTAGTGACTTTCGAGTTTCTATTCGGTTCTCTAACAAGAATTATAAAAAAGATCAAACATGGTTAAATATGTTATTTTTATAAGATTTGGATGGTCTAAATTTTGAGGTAAATTAAATATTTTAATATTAAAATTAAATTATTTCTAATTATTGAGGAATTACTAAATATTTATATACACTGGATGTGAATATTCTATACATAAGATTTTTAAATAGTAAGGAAGGATAACGTTTGAAAAATTAATTACAAAATATAGTTCGTATAAAATCATATTTGTGATAGCAAATTTAATAATATATATTAATTTTTAAAAAAAGTTAACTTAACGAATTTGTTTAAATAATTATAGATTGAAGATCTATTTAACAAATATGAGAGGGAAAAAAAATTTCCAATAGCTGGAGTAATCGTCGAGCCTATTCAAGCTGAAGGAGGCGACAATCATGGTTCTCCATATTTCTTTCAAAAGCTTCAACAAATTACTAAAAAAGTAAAGCAACAAAATTACTCTTAGCACTATTTTATTTAAATCATATATTTCATTTAGTAACCATAATTATATTTAGTATGGTGGCGCTCTGCTAATTGACGAAGTACAGACCGGTTGTGGACCAACTGGTAAAATGTGGTGTCATGAACACTTCAATCTAGAGTCTCCGCCTCACATCGTCACTTTCAGTAAAAAAATGCAATTAGGAGGATACTATCATCTTGAAGAAATGAAGTAAGTAACGAAATAAATTGTAAAAATTCCTTATACTACTCTCCTTATTTTTAAGATATAACTCTTAAGATCATATCCATTTTATATGGATTTATCCAATATTATTGTGCTCCGTAAATTTTACTGTGTTATAAACATTTGATAATGGAATAAAATTATCAACAGTAGCATTTTCTATTATTTAAGAATTTATAATTATTTAATACACTTAATGGTAAATAAATTAAAAAACTAAATACTTAACTTTGTTGATTAATTAAGATCTCAATCAACTGAGCACAGTCAAATTATTATGTGATATTCGTAATGATATTTTAAAAAATTGAAATATTTAAGTCTTCATAAACATAAAATATTTATTTATTAATTTAAGTACATTGTTTTTGAAAAATAAAATTGTTTGTAATTTTTAATTGTAATCGAAAATTGGTTTTAAAACTATTAAAATATAGAACTTCAATGGAATTACCTAAATATAAAAAAAGAATTTATAAAAAAAATTCAAAATTATAAATTATGAATGAATTTATGAATTATTAATAACTATTATTAGTAAGCCATGATTGTCGATTTCTACGTTGTAATAACATATAGTCTATGAGAGTACGATAATATATTTCTTTTAACATTTTAGACCAAATCAAGCATATCGCGTATTCAATACATGGATGGGAGATCCTAGTAAATTAATACTTTTAGAAGCGATAATAGATGTAATAATGAAAGAAAATCTACTGGACAGAGTTACTCGAGTTGGAAATTACGTATTACAAGAATTAAAAAAACTTGAAAATGAATTTTCGAATACCATAAATTCATCTCGCGGAAGAGGAACTTTTATTGCTTTTAACTGTGCTACTTCCAAACTTAGAGACGAAACAATTAAAAAACTATTAAAAAAAGGTAAGTATCAACACGTTTTATTTTCCAATTTTTTTTCTAAATTTATATTTAATAATTTAATTATTATATTACCTGCTATATTCTTTTTTTTAAACTTTATTAATTAGTACCATTATCACTATAGGTATTCAATCAGGTGGTTGTGGAAATACAGCAATTAGACTCCGACCAGCTCTTACATTTACTGAACATCATGCAAATATATTCTTAGAAAATCTTCAAACTATTCTTAAAGAATAAATCTGCATATAAAAATATTTTGAATAATCTAATGATCAATAGTTCAATATTTTCAAATTTTATTTGTTTATAACAGTATATTAATAAGTTTGATTGAAAGATTCCATGTTATCAATTTTCTAAACATACGTAAGTTAATCACATTTTGTTCTAAAACTTTTAATAATTTTATTTCTTTACACGGGTTAAAATGTATGTTTTCATATCAGAACGTATGGTTCTATATTTTTATATGAAAAATTATTTGATCAATTTATATATCAGTATCTATCAGTACCTAATATATAAAATTGATATCATTTTTATATTTTTACGAGATAAATTTTTATATTTCTATTAAAATATGAATTTTATTTTAATATTTAATAATTTTATTAATTATAGTATAAAAGAAATAAAAAAATATTTATATATATATTTTTTTTTTTTACTTGTGTTATTTTCAAAAAACTTAACTTATATATAATACTGGTTATCAACACTAATACTAATCTTTGCTTTTTATATATTTATTTTATATTCTAATTCAAACGTTTCTTATTTTAACATTTTCTTAAGCATTTCAGTAAAATGTTGAAACTGTTGCAATTGGCTTTTTTTCATTATGTACTCTAATATTTTTAACTGCAAAAGTAAAGGTTATTTATTACCAGTTTATTATTATAAAAATTTTTATATTATATAGTATTCTAAACTCACTTTAAATTTAGAGTCAACAGTGTTACGTTTTTGAGATAAATTCCATAAATTGACAGCCATGTGTAACAATGATGGCCTTGTTAAATCTGCTCTTATAATCATACAGATAAACAACTCAAAAGCAAGGGTTGATTGTTTATCTAGTTGATCAGATGATCCTAAATATTTCAAATAACTTAGTAGTTCTTCAAAGACTTTTGAACACATTTTATTAACTTCGTTAACAAATTTTTGGTCTGAGCCATATAGTTTATCATTAGAATCTACCTATTTTATTGAATTGCTTTATAAATAATTATAAAATTAATTATATACATTAAATAATGTAATAATTCCAATATATACCTTATCAATATGATAAAGATAACTTTCTTGAGTTATTGTAGACAAAAGATCAATTACTCTTAAATACAAATGTGACTTTATCGTATTATTATCGTCAAAATATCGTTGAACTGCATTAAGAAGGCCTCTCATTAAATACAATACTCCATGTTCTGGACTATCCTGTTAAATGAAAATTAAGGTACTAAAATAAAATATCAGAATAAAAAAATGTAATCTCTATTAAAAATATTAATGTTACCGGAACCACCAATAGAGTAGAAAGAAAATTCGAAAGATACGAGAGTAAATATGGCTCTGAACTCTTATATTGTCCGTCAATATCTAAAGATTTAGGCATTTCTGGCACTAAACTTAAAGCTGCTTTGAAGCATGCATCAGCTAAAAAGTGTTCCATAAATAAATAACAATAGTATAAATTTAAATAAACTTGTAATATATTTAAAGCCATAAACATTTTGTAAGATGAAATTATCATATTTTTAACAAGAGTCCTTCTATATTTATTTGATACACGTTCAAATATATACTATGATAAAGAAAAAGAAAATGAGCTTTTATATTTAAAAATATTTGGAATATTATTTATAATATAAATACATTAGTAGTTTTTATTCTTCTAAAATTGATATAGAATCACTGGAATTTCCAAATCCAATTATATTCCAATTACGATAAATAATTTGTGCATAGTCCACTTTTTAAAAAATTACCTTGACCATAGCATTGATTGAGAAGAGCTACTTGACCTGACAATAAATATAATTGAAGTTTTGTATAAACTATAGTTAAAGAAGGAATTGTAATGAAACAAAATGCAGCACAAGCTCGTACAAAAGCTGATGTTCTTCTAGTATGATGACCTCGTACAATTTTTCTAGTATTGATAGATAACTTATTTACACACTACCAATAAAGTTTGAAAAACTTATATTAGATTAAAAACAAATAAATGTTTTATATAATTTTTCTAATATCGTACCTGTACAAGCTGCACATACACAACATCAAGATTATGAAAAGCAGCTCGAGCTTCCACATAAAAATTTAACTGCTTCTCAAAATCCCGATTATAATCTATTTTCTGAATAAGATTACATATCAATTGACCGATCTGTCTTTTTTCATCTTCTACTGTAAGAGCACTATAATATAAAATTATTATATCTAAGAATATATTACAGTATTTATACAATTATGTTAAATTTAATATTTCTAAAAAAAATGTACCTGACTGAGTCATGCATTATCTTCATAATAAACATAAGGGCATTTATCATAATTGGATCTATTATTGCACTATTTTGTTGACTAAGACCTTCTACTATTGTTTTACATATTTCTACTTTTATACTTTCTTTTTGAAAAAGATTTATTAATGGCAAAAAGTTATCCTAAAAGAAATATAAAATATTTAAATTTTTTTACAAGAATGAATAAATTACAACACATACCATGGTTAAAATTGAATCAAAATCTTGAGTATTGTCAACTAGTTTTTCAATAATATTCTGTAATTGTGGATAAAAGTATTCAAATGCTCTACTTGGTCCTAAATGATTTATTATTTCACCCAAAAATAAATTAATTTCACAAGCCTATTACATATTAATAAATTAATGCTAGTTCTATATGTATAATATAGTTTTAAATTCAAGTTTTTGAATAATTTGCTCACAGTAAAATGAATAACAGTAAATTGAATCCAAATTTCCATTACATACATAAATTTGAATGAATCCTTTAAATTTTTCATATATTTCCATACTGTATTTAAAATAAATTGACATTCATCTTTTGGTGGCATTTCTTGTATTAAACATTCACCGAAACTTCTATACAAATGATACTGTGGATATCCTAGAACATTAAATTATTTAAAAATGTATTTCTTTATTTAAAATTAAATTTATTACCGATATCTTGACATATTTCTATTAAATTAATAAATTCCATTGAATGAGATACGATATATATTGGTTTGAAAGAATGTAAAATAGTATTTAGCAGTAATGCACTAAAATGAATATAAATAGATTAATTTTAGTTTTTAACTAATATTCAATTGTAAATAAATAATTTACTTATTAGATTGTTGTTTAGATCTAGTAAGTACTTCTGTCAAAAGATTATCAGGTGCTGTTATAGCTAAAACTTGTAAAATCCAATCTAATGCTGGTGTATAAAGATTTAAATAAGAGTGTAGACAAATATTTTGTTTAAGTAAATCACATTTTATAGATTGCGAAAACAGTTGTTGATATGTATAAAGAAAATCATAAAAATTTTCTTTTATAAAGTCAGGATCCGATGTTCTAAGGGCAAAACCAACGCGACATAAATAACATCTTGCATAAACAGCTACTAATGGATCACCAATTCCTCGAATCATTCTAGTGATACGTGTCAATACTGTATTAAATTCACTACGAATGAATGAATAAATACTTAATTAATTATAAAACTAACCTAACAAAAACAAATTAACTTTTGCATAAGGTAAAATATTTTGTTTAAATTACTTAATTGATAAAAAATTGTATGCTTTAATAATTGCCATTTCAATATAGAGTCGTGGAATAAGTTCTCTTATTGATGCAATTTTATAAAACCAGTTTTGACAAGTTTCTTTAGCACTTTCTGAAACCATATCTGGTGTAAAATTATCTGGCAAACTTGTTGATGTCTTAAATCCTGGTCTAATACAATAAATTAATTACCACTTTAAAATATTTAACAAAGTTCAAATATTTCAATAAAATTGTTAAATATACAAACTTGATATATTCTGCTTTTATTTTTAATCTTTTGTATACTAATTTTCCAAATATTTCCAAAATATCAGTAACAAGAACATATTTACTTGGATAAAATGATATTACTGATGTATCTACTAATAGTTTTGCACACTAAAAATATCAAAAATTTTTTTATAAAATTGTCTTAAAAATAAAAAAATTAATTAAAAAATAATATCATCGATACTTTACTTGAATAGCAATTTTTAATGCTTTAACTCGCTGATCAGAATTCCAAGCATGAACAAGTTCATTATTTAATTGTTCAATTCTTATTATATATTCTTGTTGTGTCAAGCCTTGCATTTGTCTAATTGAACCATCTTCAAAATCATCTAATTGCTCTAATCTTGTTTTAACTTTATCTACTAAGGATCCACTTGGTTGAACTTTAACAACAACTATAAAATATATAAAAATAAATAATTTATATATTATATATTCTAATTATTCGTATATGCACATACTTTTTTCTCCACCTGGTAAAAAGCTAGTTACAATAGACAATTTCTCTGAAGTTGTATATTTATTAAGTACAGTTGATCGTATTGAGGTCCAAGGTTCAACATCAGATATTTTATCCTTTATTTTTCTATCAACTGCTATTACTTTAACTGAATAATTCCACTAAGCATTTAAAAAATATCATTTAATAAATTACAATTTAAAGTTAGAAATATTTCTGGATATTCACTGAATATTAAACATATTTAATTCATTTACTTCATTTGCTGCCATTTTAGAAAGAGGATCTATTTTTTCTTGCACAAACTGAGTTAAAGGATCTGAACCATCAAGAGATGAATGACCAGCAATAGAATTTTCTAATGATCCAATATTAATAGAAACTGTTCGTATAGGAGATGAAGTTCTTACTGAAGAATTCGTATTGATTAAATTTTTTCTAGTCCCATATCGACCATCAATCATCTAAAATTAATTGTGTACATGTTTGAAAAATTTTGATTTATTTAAAAAAAAAATTTTACATACTGTTACAATGACAGGCTTAAGTGGATGTTCAACAACTTCTTCAAAAATTAAAGGTTTTTTTATTTCATGACTAACTGGCCTTTCAAACCTGTAAAATGATAATAGTATATTACATAAAAAAAATAAAATGAATATATGAATAGTTATTACGATACATTATAATACTTTGTTAAAAATTTTTTAAATAACCAATTTTTAATACAAATTACCATTCAATATCCGTCATTTTGACAAGAATGACAATGTAGAGAAAAAAATAAGTATTTTTTTGTAATTCACCAGTTATCCCAATATATTTACTCTGATCATCTGTATATACTTGCATTCATTATGTCTAATGATATCGAAAAAAAAATATGAAAAGATTCCAAAATATAATAAATCAATTCGATATTAACTCCTAAAACAATAATATTGAATTAATAATTACCGACAGAGAATATATGTCATCGAACTACTAGATTAATTTTTCATTTATTCGATAATTTTTATTTACTATAATTAATATTAATTATATTTTCTATATTACTCATTTATTATAAATTTATATTATTAAATTATTTTGTTAAATGATTTACTATAAAAATATTTCAAAAATTCAATTGAATATTGACATTTTCCCGTCTTATAGAATATGAAACTTTGAATTTTTAAATCATAAATTATGATTACAGGTGATACACTATATATTCAAATATAATTAACGTAAAAAAGGATGTTTGATCAGTTAGTAAGTCTGTTTTGAAAAAGACATAATTTAGCATTCAACGTTTCTCTTTTCTCGTTCGTTGTTCCCCTGTTTCGTTTATTCACTACAATAAACCCGTTATAAATTTTAAAGCATCGTTTGGCACTCCTTGTTCTACCCGATCCAAGGCATAAATTTTTATTTGGACATGTCTGTTGTCGACAACGTCTTCGAGAGCTGGGAGGAAATGGATGAGTTGGGGGTAAGTTTATACAATGAGGTTAGCTTCAAAATTCAACACGATAACAGTAAAATACCAATAAAAATTTCAAGTGAACTTTACTTAACCTAAAATAAAAAACCATTACAATAGAAATATTAAGAATTTTTTAATTTAATAGATTTATATCCATTTATTTTTTTCTTAATTTAAAATAAGAATTTTCAATTACATCATTTTTTCATTATAAAAATGGAAGTAGCGAAATTGTATAACATTCATTTCTATTTTCAGTTACACGTTTTTTAATTTCTTCGCATACTAACTATATTTTCCTTATTAATTCTTTATTTAAGTTTCAGTAAATATAGATTGGTTCCATATTTCATTCAACTATTTATTTTTTACATTCAAGGTTCTTGATAACAAATTGAAAGCTCTTGATGTGAATTCTGTCGATGTTCTTGAAGATAAGTCAAGAAAGTATGTTTTTTGTGATTTGAAATTAGAATTAAAGAATTATTATAATGTATATATATATTTTAAATATTATTTTTTCTATGTACAGTAAAGATTGTAATACTGATACAAGAATTATTATCTTGGGAGAAGGAACAATACGATCACAATATGTTCCAAAACCTACTGTAAAAATATTGAAAAGACCAGATAGGAATATACAAGGTGATGGATCACACTTAAATGATGATAAGCCAAAACAACCAATCAAAACATTAAAACAGGTTAATTTATTTTATTTATATTTGTAAAGAAAATGTAATTATTTGAATATAAAATAAGCTTAATGATTTATAATTTATTAAATTTTAATTAGAGAGAACAAGAATATGCTGAAGCAAGAAAACGAATACTAGGAGAAGAAAAAAGTCCTGGAGAAAAATTAGTTTCAGAAATTAATAGGATACAGGGAAAGACAATAGTAGCTGGTAGTAGTAATTTAGTAACATTAAATGTCACAAGAATGCCAACAGGACCAGATGGAACTAAAGGATTTAATGTACGCAGGTAGCATGTGTAAAAACATTTGATTGTAATCAACCATACCACTGTTCTTTTATCTTGCTCTTGATAAGAGAAAGAAAACAAGACAAAGAAATGGCTATGAGGCCAAATTCAATGGATTACTCAGAAGTACCCTGAATAATTTGGGTCTTCATATTTCTCTACTGGACAGAGAAATACTCTGACAGATGCTTCCCGTGAAAATGTTTATGAAGGGAAATATAAGAATGACGATGCCTTTATATAATTTGAGTCGTAATAACCATGACTATGATGCTACTTATTGTCGATGTAAAAATTTGACATTACAAGTTAAGTAATTTCTAAATAAAATGATTTATTAATAATTTTCTTTTTCTATTTCTTTCAATTATATTTTTAATCAACAAAAAAACATTTAATTTTATACAAATATAAATTTAAGAACTTCAAATTCTTTAAGTACAATGACAGAATAAAGTCAATTTTAAAAATATTAAAATTAAACATTTATTTAAAAAAAATATGAACATTGTGAATATTAAAATAAATTAATAACATATATATTTATTTTTAGAAAATTGAGTATTTAAATTCATATAATTTACTTTTAACTTTTATACTTCATTATAATAAAATCATTTTTTTTACATTTATTGTAATATATATAAAATATATTCTTATCTGTAATACTTAAAGCCAATAATTATGTTGGCTATGAAAAAATTTCTATTTCTTTAAATATGTTTAAATACAAAAATGTTAGACATTTTTTATATACATAATAAAAAATATACTAAAATAATAATTTTAGAAAGGAGATTTGAAATAATATTGATTATTGTAAAAATATATTCAGTGAATATCTGACAATATATTACTTAAATACTAAGTAAAATTAACTACATATGCAATTCTTTTATGTAGTTTATGTAAGTTTTTATATGTAACAAAAAAAATTATATAGTTTTTGTCATTGGTGAAAAAGTACTAACTTTACTTTTGATAACATGGATGTAATTTATATAATTCTTTGTTTTTGAAATACATTTCACATTTTTCACAATAACGTTTAAACTCTGGTTGTGATATAATGGACGTAGCTTTTTCCAAAAGTATTCTCTTAACATTAACAACATTCAAATTTTTTTTTTTTTTTTTGGTTATCTTCGATTTGTTTTTATTACCAAACTTCAATCTATTCCCTTTATTTCTTAAATTTTTAGAAGAAATATTACTATCAATATTATGTGATTTTCTATCTATGGCTAATTCAAAAATACTAGTTGGTCCTGGTAAAACATTTAAAACAGAATTTTGCGAATCTGAAGGATTTGACACATGTCTTTTAATTTGAATTCTTGGATAATCTACATTACATGTATAATCTTTTTCTAATTTGACAACAGCACATAATGGATACCTATCTATGGTTACTTTAGATATTTTTTTACTTTTATATCGATTGATTTGAATAGATTTTTCTTGTTTCAATTGTTCCAAAGACTTATTTTCTGGTATTTTATTAACCACTCCTTGTTGTATTTTGAATTTCATAATTTTCATGTTTTTGTTAGAATTATTTGTCATATAATTCAAATACTTTTGTTTCTTGTTTCTTTCTTCAATCTGTAAATTCTTGTTTGAAATCTCTTCTATTTGTAAACTTTTTTTGTCCAGATTTTCTTTTGTTGATATATTTTTGTTACTCTCATTTACATCTTGATGTAAATTTTTTTTATAATTTCCTTCTTTGACCAAAATTTTCTTACTTTTATTTTCTGTTCGTTGCCAGCTTTGATTATGTTTAAATTCTTTTATTCTTATATTAAATTCTTCCAAATTTTTCCGAGTCCTTAATGTTCTAATGGTTTCATCAACCTTTTCTAATTTAAGAATGGGACTAGGATAAGTGGAATTTGGTAAATCATGTGATATGTTCATATTAACAGGTGATATTAATGAAGGGTCAAATATATCTAATTTACTTTTGAATTTTCTTTTTATATTAGAAACTATATTCTTTTTCCTTGGACCCATATAATCTATCAAAACCTTTCTAGGCCTTAATGTTCTATCTAATTTTTCATATTTTAAAATATTACCATTATGAATGTTATTAGATTTCTTGCAATTATGATTTATAATTAAATTTTCTTCAATATTTTTTTTTATTATATTGTTAAAAGAGAAATTCTTATTCACTCTTTCAAATTTATGAAATTCATTGACATTATCAGAAACAACATTAGAACTACACATATGGCTTTTAGATTCTATATTTGTTGCTACTTTTACTTGTTTAGAAGAATTTTTATTAATTTTAATACTGCTACTATAGATACATTGGCAATTTACACAAGAAAATATAGAATCTGCTTTTGAATTAAAATTATGTTTTAAAATACTTGCAGGAAACATTAATGAATTTTCACTTATATGTTCGATTACATTACAAGAGTCAATTATATCATTATCTGATGGTTCTGCTTTAATTTTAAATTTATTTATTTTCACCATAGGAGTAATAATTTTTTCTTCCAAGTTTTCTTTTTTCATCCAAGATAATTGATTTTTGAATTCAGTATCTGTTTTTGCACAATCTATATAGAAACTGTAAAATTCTTCTAATTTATAGCTGCATTGATGACACATTTGTTTTGGTAATAAATCCATTTCATGTACCTATAATAAAAAGAAATATAAAAATCTATTTTAATTAATTAAACAATATATATTAATATCTTATACATGCATAAACATTATAATAAAAACATTTATAAAAATATATACTCAAAATGGAATATTTTTTACAAATTTTTGTGTATTTGTGTAAAATATTTGTGTATTTAATCAATATAGATTTTAATAAATCTAAAGAATTCCAAAGTGCATTTTTTATTTAGTATTCTTGTTAATCCACTTCAACAATAGTTGCTTAAACTATACATTTTTTAAATATAATTAGGCGTTTCTAATAAATCTGTATAATATGATATAGTATATGATTACTATAACCTTAAAATAACCATGTTTTGAAGTATCTATTAATTAAATCAAATACTTTTGTTTTTGAAAAATTTTCATTGAATACAGAAAGCGTTTTTATTTCATTGTGTGTAATATATTAATCAAAACTTTATCTAAAACTTAATACTTGTTAGGAAAAAAAATACATTGCATGCTACTTTAATAAAAGTATTTAAAAAAATTAAAAGGCCAGTATCATGTATGCAGAATAGACAAAATAATAAAATAGAAAATTGTAAAATAATGTATAGTATAGCATTATTTATTATCAAATCAATGAATATAAAAATAAATAAAACAAAAAAATCTCACTCACTAGTATTGGTAATATAGTGTTGATTTTACGCACGTGGTTCTCAGTTTTGTCAAATATATTAATGACTACACCTAAATGCTTGCCACACAGTCGACACATGCGACTTTTTTCAAGAGTCTCCATTACGTTTTTGAAAATGTTTCCTTAATAAAATAAAATACTTCAGTTTCAAAACGTTCTAGTATAATTAAAATTTGCGCGCGCACATGTTGAAATTAGTATATTCGACATTGGCATAAATTTTCTGAAGCATTCACCAAGAAAAAATGCGTCTAAATTATTTTTGAAAGCATTACAGAGGCCATATTATACGCATATTGTTACTTTTCAATGATTATACTAGCGCCGTCGCTATTGTTATAAAACAAAAAATATACGTGTAGATCGGAATGAAAAACACTTTCTTCTTTAATTAATATATTTTGGAAATGGAGAAAGAAAAAAATGAAAACAATGCTTCTTTCATATATGACTGCCTTTGACTAATTTTCTGATGATTGATAAAGAGTAAAAAAATCCCCTCCTATTCGATCGAGCAGTTACTATCAACATTAAGAGATTACGTCGATCATTTGTAGCATTTTATGCAAACTTTAAACCACTATATATATTAAAATATATATAGCATTATATAAAACATGCTACGAGAATAATGCAATGTCAGAAGCAACAAAAATTCAGTACCAAGAAGTTTCTCGCTATCTGCGTGAACATGTGAAACTATAAGTAAATACAGAACGTAATGCACTCAAACGCAACACTCAATAACCCCTTCTTTCGTCACTAGTTCCTTCACTCTTTCCATAAAATTTAAATATAAAATAAAAATGATAAAAATCCACGTAATAAAACTTATAAAAAATATTAGCTTTTTTGGTTGTGTATTATTTTTTAATATATTAAATGACCTTCGTACACGGAGCTACCAATATAACGCAGAGTTGCGTCAAATGTAAGGAAAACGAGCTTGCGTTCTTTGTTTATTGGCGATTTTGAATTATAAAATATTAGTATGTAGCTGTATGAATAGATGTTAGATAATGAAGAGGTCGCTAGCAGTCGTTAAAACTCAAATGTATTAACTAACTTAATATTGTACCGAGGTTATATAACGATATTGAGAAGGGATACTTGAATGTAACTAATCTTGTATGTAGGTATATGTATAATTGTTATATAAATCTTATTAAGTTATTAATTTCTATCCTTTTTAATCAGTGCTTTTTTAATTTAACTTTTTTATGATACTGATGACCAAATGTTAGGGAAACCGCCCGCCATCGAACGGTCATGAAGTTGCTAAGCCATTTCCTTTAATTGCTGTAGAATATTTTGATAACATCTGTGTGCTATCTGTATGACTTACTCATTTTTATCACTATGTTTATAAGCATTTCTAATGGACTTTTTACCCTAATTTTTTAATATCAATAAATAAATTGTTCGTTTTTAATTCAATTTTGTCAAATTTTATATCTTATCAACTTTAGAGTACATTCTACAAATTGTAGTTACTCTATTTCTACAATTTGTATATCTATCTATCTACATTTAACAATTTAGATATCTACATTTAACAATTTTATAATTGTCTGTATTTTAACGACCTTCTGCCCATTTCCAGATTCTAAATTCTTCATAATTTTTTTCTATACCAAAATATAGAGATGTAAGTTGTCATTGATAAATTCTAATTAAAATTTTATTTTCTAAATAAAAATTATTTTTAAATAAAAATTCTTCTAATTGACTTTTTTTCAAAATCTTAAATTCATCGCGAGTTCAACAGTTTTCAAATTCTCTTAAGGCTTCCTTACTTAAAACTTCTCTTTTAACATCTAGTTTAGCAGCAATTAATACATGCACAAACAGAGGTCTTATTTTCTCAATTGTTTATTTTTCAGTGTTAATTCCTATACTGAATTGCAAGTATTCTAACCAAATTTCAAAGGAAGGATAATCTGCTATTGCTCGTTCGCAATTTTCTAGAACTTTATAATTTTCAAATGGTGTTGTAGAATGCTGTAATTTATCTTGTAATCGTAATATCCACTGTTCAGATGTTAATAGATATTTAGAACAAATGTTTTCTCTGGAAAGCTGTAATTGATTTGAATTATCTATACTATGAAATCTTGCTATAAGTAATTTATGAGCTTCATAGTTATAAGAATTTCTTGTCGCATTATTTTCTGATTTTTTGATTGTAACTGTAAATTGAGTGTAATGTGTAAAATATAATGTTGAAAATGTGTTGTATATATGTAGAAGCGATATATTTTGCATGATATCTCGATACTTAGTTGTAAGTTGAATGTCGTAATATCTGAAAGTAAATTTTAGTTTCAATGAATATAGTAAAGTGATGGGACTACTTCCATTTGATTCAGCAAAGAAGTAGTCTTGGCAATCAATTGTTAGTTGAACGTTTAATTATCAGCCTGTTAATTAGTCACCATGCTGAATGTCGTGTATCAAATCAACACAAACTGTCAAGAGAGTTTTGATTGAATCATTTCTTAAGTTGTGATTACTGCTTTGAGTTAAATGTTTCATGTAGATGGAAATTAACAAAGTAACTGACTGGCATCAATGATGCAATGTATTGTATTAAGATTACCCCGCTTCCCCGGGGTATGTGTTCATTGTCTTGTATCCGTGGAAGTGGAAATATTCAGAGGTGGCTTCACAGTTGATTTTTGTTCTAACTTGTGCTCTTGGTAAATTAGTGTTGATGCACTTGGAAGGGTGCTGGAGCAGGATGGATACTTGCCAAGCTGCTAAATGTTGTGTTGTGGTTTGCGCTGCTGTATGATAGTTGAAGCGTCATTTGTTGTTTACTTTTTTTACTCTAATCAGTACGGTATGAGAAAAACACGAATTTCTAATTAATTTTCAAACAATGGAGTGTTATTAAGAGATATTAAGCATTAAAGTTATTAAATATATTAATTATATTAAATATATTTATAAATTATATGTAAAATTTGTTTTGAGAATAATTTAATATAACCAATGTACTCATTGGAATAAATTAAAATCGTATGTTTTACTTTATTCTTTAATATTTTATTAATTGTCTTTTAATAACTTATAAATTAACTTGTAATAAATCATTTAATTTATATTTTATTCTCTATACAACTTCTTATTTAAAACTTTTGAATCCATATAAAGTAATTAATTAACTAAAAACTATAGAAATATAATTTTTAAGTATGAAAACATTTTTAAATAAAACTAGTATCCAGAATTTTTCTATTTTAATTTGATTAATTTCGATACTTATCATAATTATAGGAGCAATATAACTTCTAACAATGTAAAGCACACAGAGTCTTTTATTTATAATGGTTAATATAATTTATAATGCATTTTATAGTAAATATTTCTGTTATTTTTCTTATTAATTTAATATATATCATTATGGCTTAATACGTTTTGAAAGATTTATAATTTGTAATAAACAAATAATACATTATGTGATGATTCATTTGATCATAATCTAATTAGATGACAAATTAAACAATTTTATAATTTTTGTTCCATAATTATGTTGATTTTATGTATTTTAATATATTAATAAACTATTATTTTCTTATATTTTGATTTATATATTAAATTGTTAAATATAAATTATTAGTAAATGTGTTCCCCTTTGTTTAATAACATTTGGAATTTATAAACTGTATTTGTTTAACTATATAAAAGAATCAATCAATAATTCAATATTAAAAATATATATTAACAATTAGATATAATGACAAGCAGAAAATGACATGAAATATGCTTAAATATTAAATATAAATTTGTTAAAAAATTTTATATAGAAAAATGTATTTAATTTTATATAATTATTTAAATATTTTATAGCAGTATTTTGTATAATTATATAAATACTTTAGAGCGGCATTTTAAATATTTATATAAATATATCTTATAAGAAATACGTTGTAAGACAATCGTTAAACAAAAAAGGAGTATTTTTTAATTTTTTATTTAAAATAAAAAATCTAAATATTTTGTTCTTTTTCTTTAAGATTTTTAATTTTGATATTAACGTTGATATTGTATTTAGACAAATCTTTTTTATAAAATTAATTTTCTTAATATCTCAAAATGTACATAATGGAACTGGCAGATATAAAACGACAAATTGAAAGAAATTTTATTATTTAAATCTCCAATATGGCTAAAAATTTGTAATTGTTTGAGAATTAACTCGAGAAAAATTCTCCCCAGATGGTGTGAGGGAGGTAGAGAAATAGCAGGGTAGAATAAAACAAAGACCAAGCCGGCGTGGGTAATGTTGTAAAGCGGTGTTTATTTTAACGTATTGAAATATAATACTGTCTTTAGACGATGTGGTATAAATATAAAGCTGTTTTAATTTCGAATTACAAATCTTGAACTATGTTGATATTTAGACATGAATTGAACACCGCGAAAGTTTAAAGTGAATTTACAAAATGTGTTGAGTTCCGTAAGTTTAATTAAAAGTTTATGTAAATTGAATATCACCAAGCATGGACTGGCTGTGTTAGTTTAGATCAACAGGGTTTACCTGCGAGTCGGTGTGTCTGCTTACTGGATTACAATGCTCGTGCTAGCTCACACTTCCTTGTTTGCAGGACGATTGAATTTTGGCGGCTGCTTTCTCTGTTTCGATCGCATCGAGCCCGTAGCACAATCCAGAGCCCTTGCTTCCATTTCAGTGCGACTTTTGAACCTTGTTATTATATTACCTACACTGGCCGTTGTGAAGCTAAACACTATACACAACTTTGTATTGAGAGATTATAGATTGACAGATCGGTACTTCGATCTGGAGACTTATGGGGTTCTGATGTACCGCGCCGAAGGGGCGATATTTTAAGTCTTCACCCCGAAGAGGGACTTTTCTTTTTAGTGATTAGTTAAGAGATAATTTTCAGTTGTCATTGGTGCCCTTCGACCGATAGTGTCGACGCCCTTTTAGGACGTGGAGACAGACGTCAAAGCGGGGGCGGACCGCTCATCAGACCGCCGGATCGGTATCTATTTGGTGTGAAGACAAATTGTACGATGTTTGGCAACTACGCGCGGCTTCTTGGAAGGTTTTATCTGTTAATTTTACGACACGCGCTTTGCAATACACGTAATGAACATATTGACCATCGTATATCGTTCGGGTACAATGCTGGGAGTACTCGACCGTTTCAAATCACTGTCAACGCGAAAATATACATGAAATGTTATCGGAAAATTCGTTGGCTCTTCGGGGACATCTGGCAATTTGGCTTTGTATTTAATAGTAAATTATATATTAAAAACTAATAAATATTATATTTTAAATATTTTTATTGTAATGGTGTCGAAAATGTAATATAATTAATGCAGTTTCAATATATTTATAATAAGATCTACTATATCTTAGATAGAAAAATATTTCATCTTTAAGTTGAAATAAAATAAATTTTTCATTATTAATGTGTTTCTTCTATGTCATCAGCTGCAGTATTAATAACTCGTTCTTCGTCTATTGAAAAATTATGTTCTAAACGAAATTTCCTTATCAGTTGTGGTATAGCAATATTATTATAACACGACATTCCAATAAATAGAATGAAAAATCCAATAAGCTGTAATAAAAATATTTAAAATGAGATAAACAGGAAATTATTTACGAATATGCAAATATTTTTCAAATGTTGCATTATAAGATATACTTTTTGATAGTCATTCATAAAATTATATTACAATATTAGTCATATAGAGAAACGTAAAACTGAAAACACAAATAAATATTATCATAAAATATATTTCCGATTATTGAAAAATAAATTTTAAGACATTAACATTTAATATTTAGAGTTTTAGTAAAGTTTTAAAGTATTTTATGATTTTATTAAATATGGACATAAAAAATATAACTATATGAAATAGAAAACCTAATTTTTAACTATTAAGTATTAATTATTTATTTTAAAAACCTGCCTGTAAATAATGAAAAGTTTGCCATTGTAAAGTTAATGAAAAAACCCAAATCACTATTGTTCTGATACTATCAAGAATCATCCTGGTTGTTGCATTTAACTCTTTTGTAACACTAATACCAGCAAAATTAAAAAATGCAATACTGAATATTATGCCTATAAAAAAAAACTTAAATATATTTTTATTTTTACATATTCAAGAACATTTGAGTATGATTACCTATTATAGCCATTAATAAACGATTACTATTGGCTATTTGAATAAATGCGTCCATTGTAGCTTCAAGTGTACCTCTTGAGTTATCAGCAAAAGGTGGTATAGCATAAATAAAATTAAATGGAATCATAATCAAGCAAATTCCAATGAATCCATAAACACCTTCCCATCCAACTACTTGAAGTGCTGGAATATCTTGTCCAGCTGTATATTTTTCTTCCACTACCATCTGGACTGCCGTTATAATCTGAAACATATTAATTAATATTTAATGAATAATTAATAATTAATAAATACTTTTTATTAAATTAAATATCTTTAGGAACATAATGATAAAAAAAATACATTTTATAAATTTTAGTTAATAATATTAAATTACTTGAGCAGATATTATTAGTAAATCTCCAGTTAATACAGAATTTGTATTTACTTTCTGATTTTGTATAGTAATAAAATCACTAAGTCCAACTAATAATAATCCAAAAATAACCAAAGTAATTCCTATCCATTCTCTGCTATTTAATTTTTTATTTAAAAATCCTACTGATAGTATTCCTGTAAAAACTATTACTGCTCCGCGTAGCATTTGAAAACTACTGGCATATGTCATGTTTAAACCAACATAATTTATTGAAGTGGCTATCATATCACAAGCTGCTGGAATAATTAGTACAAGTGGATTAAATGTACGAGATCCTTTTGTTAAATTACTTCTATCCTCAGAACCATTCTAAAATGATTTATTATTAATAGAATAATTTTATTAAAACATAATTAATTTAAACAAAATAATAGATTTTTTTTCACCCTTAATCGAACGTAATAATAGAAGATTATTTTGAACACAATTAAACATATTATTTCTCCAATAAACATGAACAAAGCTTGCATGTAAGGATGATTAAAATGTCTAAGTTGACCATCTTGACCAGGTACTATTTGTTGATCAGCATATCTAAAATATAATGCCATGTGACAATAAAACTTATATCATATAAATCACTTTGTATCATTTACATACTTACTTTACAAAAATGGTATTTAATGAGCCAGTAAATACCATTATTATAGCAATTGTTTTTTGATAATTTGTCCAAGTCATTTTTATTAGGATTATAGCTGATACATTAAAATTTTCTAAACTAATAAAATTGTATTTAAAACATTTTATTTAAATTTTTATCTCTAAAAATAATAAACTTTATACTTTTTATAAAAGTCAAATAAAATTCATCTTATTAATTTTTACAGAGAATTTAAATTAAAATTAAATATATGTATAATTATAGATAATTTAGTAACTACATTACAAATATTATATATAGAAATTATATTATAAATAAATTATTTTTTATATGCTCTTAATCAGGACTTTTATAAAGATATAATGAAGTTGTCATGTTCAAATTAAAATTAAAACAAGGACAGGAAAAAGATATAATGATTCACCTAAAATCTCATATTTTATATATTTAATACATCTGTTATTTTGTTATCATATCCACTGTATTTAAAAAAATATATAAAATATTTGTCCAATAATTTTTTTGTGTCCTATTAAATAATTTGCCATGTATTTAAAACTTGATAAAAATGACTCAGGAAATATAATTTGCAATATCCACAACCAAAACAAAAAGAATATATTACTACTGTATATTACACATGTAATGAGTAATTGTGTTAACTTTGTTCTATACTATTTATCTATTTACAATTTTGACAATTTCAAATTTATATTGTCAAGTTTTTCCTATTTAAATCAATAAATACTTATTGTATTATAATAGTAAACAGAATTTATTTATGATAATTAATAGTCAATGCTTCATAATATTATAAATAAATAAATATATTTTAATTACATTTTTAGACGAAATTTCTTGTCGATATATAATTTATTTACAATACATTTTTTCAGTTTGAAAAATGGGAAGATATTTTAAATGCAACTTCGTACATTTAAATAATTTATAAATTTATAAAATTCAATTGTTTTCAACAAATTTGTTTAAATCATATTATTAAATTTATGATTATTTCTTAGTTGTCAAATTTTATTGCATATTTATTTGTCTTCTTTCTCATAAAATACTTGTTTAGGTATCGTCTACCTAGTTTTCCTGGGCTCAGAATCACTTTCTGAATCTAACCGCGTATTAATAGAGATTTTACCTGCTCGATGTATGCACTCTTTGTAAAAAATAAGAATAAAATAGGACTGATGACTGAAGCAAGATTAATTAAATTTTCAAACTAAGTCCCTTTAAAACTGAATTGGATGTGACAAACCTCTATTTTTATGTAAAATCCAATTGTAAGTTGAACCTTACTTTCGCTCCCTTGTCGCCCTGCTTACTTCTTTCCTTACTGTGTGACCCCAATAATTTCATTGACCTAAACAAGGACTCCTCTTATTGGTGCACTGCAGCAGTTCATTGGCCCAGCACTAAATGCACTCAAGAGAGTGACATACCCTCTTCGAAATATAAAAATGAGGCTCCA
>JAPYYT010001547.1:0-25897 GCA_030522565.1 Ceratosolen corneri | reverse complement strand
CCCCCCTCCCCATGCATCCGATAATACCGTAACAGGCGTTACTATTTCAATAATTACCCCACCTATCTCTACACCCTCCCCTTTTATTTCTCCTCAAGGACAAATATATATATATTTATATAAATATATTTATATCCCCCCATACTTGATAATTGCCCCAGACAGTATACTAGCCGTTTAATAATCTAAGCTAACTCCTCCCCCTTATTTTCGACGAATTTGTACACACTTAAATATATTGCTTTATACTTATTCAATAGACTACATTACAAACACATTACTCCCTCGACTTGTATATGTGAATCTCATTTCTATCATCATCCTCTTTCCACTATCCCTCTCTCTTCATCCACACATTGGAGAGAGAATTTCGGGTAAAAACCCGAACATATATATATATTTGAAATAAGAAATATAATATATAGATATAATATAATATACTTTGAGCATAAGATATATAATATTATATAATACTATTTAATTTATTAAGAGAAGCTCGCAATATTTTGATAAATAATTTCGCTATTATATATCGTAGAAATACGTAGGCTTGGTAGTTTTTGTAAAGAAAAATTTATTTGCGTTTTGTTTAAGAACTATTAAATTTTTATTACGATCCAATCAAAAAGTTATTACTTGGTATAAAGTATGAAATTTTAAAGCAAAACATTCATTCTATAAAAAATTCTATCTATAAAACTACAGAGCATCTTCACAAACCGTAAAATTTAACCTATTCGATAGAAGGAATACGGATTGATGATAAGAGAAAGATAAAGAAATAATAGAAATGGAGAATCAGGTGAAGCAGTAAGCTGTTTGCGAATAAAGTCGTAAACGCAAATATGCCCAATTAAGCTTAACAGAATCGCGCTTACATACACACAAGCGAATTGGGAATGGCTGGCAAAAAAAAGTGCAAAGTACTTGTGTGCAAACATTGGATGAATTAAAATGTGAATGTAGTAATGTGCAAGAAGAGAAATATCGTTGATTTATCTTGAATAAATATATTTAACACGATTCTCACGAGATAACCGATAATGCACGCTAAACTATTAATATTAATGTAAATAGCTTGCGGTTTTGCGAGCGATATAGTTAAATTGAATGAAATATTTGTGTAATAATAATAATAAAGAGTGCGCCATGATTGAAGAAGATTTTGAAACAAGCAAATGAATAGCCCATAATTGTCGGGTAATTATTTTGAATGAATTGTTAATATTTTAGAGAAATCATTGCGTGGAAATATGTTTCTGATCAAATTTCGTCCTCGAATATAATAAAAGTAGTATTGTCAGTAGCCTGAAAATCTATTTCCGGCACTAGCAAACGTCCAAATCATTATTTCGGTGCGCCTCCTTTCTTCTAGTGAAATAAGTTGCGTCAAATTAATAACGAACAACTCGCCAATTCCAAATCTAAATAACACCGGCCATTCAATATGAGACACAATTTTATACGAGAATTTCGTAAAATGCATTTTCATAAAGGCATTACTTGCATGAAAAATGAAAATATAATTTCCAGGCCGTAAGCAGGCTTGCGTTCATGGAGCTTACAATTTACTCATGCGGTTTCGCAGCTGTGCACCTTTATGGACCTCTTTTGCCTCTCTTTGTTTGGAAATTCTACTCTTTGCTTTCATTGAAATTTATGAAAGAATTTATTAGAGAGTATTTAGGAGGAAATACAATTTCAAGAAATTTTTTTCAAGGCATTTTTTCAAAATACATTTCCAATGTGACAATTAGTGAATAAAGCTCTGTTTTATGTAGTTGTAAACACCACTATCAATATTCGGGTAGAGATGGCTTTAGGAATTTTATGGTCGCATTCGGAATTAATTCAATTAAACATTATACACAATGCAGAACGAATTTTCATTGATTTAATCTCATATTATCGATGTAGATGAAGAAAACTTGGGTGTTTGTGGCACAGTGCACTATGAATACAAAAGAGAATAATTGTCCTAACGGTGTATAATATCTATAGTAGTGTAGTGATCGTTTTCCAAGAATTACAATATAAATGAATGTTTGCAGTAATTTTTCGGAATATAATTCAACATTCTCAAGTAATATAGTATATTTAATTGCACCGAATTCATAATAATAACTCATAACGTTTCGGTCCTACTTCACGTCAATATCATTAGGCATTAAAGCCCATTAGGATGCGTTTCCTTTTATACGAAAATGATTGAAAGTTCGTTATTGTCAAGTACATAACATATATACATAATGCAGATGCCCAAGTTTGGGCTGCGATCACACTGCGTAGATCACACCAATAAGTCATCTTATGGGAATTGATGAGCGAGTTGAAAGAAAAGCACTGGGCTTGGTAAAGTCAACTTCCCCCCCCCCACCACAAAAATCTTTTAAATAAAATGATAAAACTCGTTGAAGTATATAGTATTAATTCAGTGTCGGCGGCTTTTATAGAAACAAGTAAAAAATTAAGCAATTGAACAATTAGAATATCACCTCCTCCCAAGTTCTACATTTAAAAGTATTAAAAGTGGTGAATAAATTATCAAAATGTTGTTGTTAAAACTCGAGCCCCATACATTATTAGTTTTATTAGCAGGTTACAATTAGTAAGAAAAAAAAAGGAAAAGGAAAGGCATTGTGTGACTTTGTTGCTGGCTCGCGCGACTTTCCAAACCTCCCGCGCCATCAAGAATTAGAAAAATCAAGGGCCAATTAGAAAAATCAAGTACTCATCAAAAGAGCCATTAAAAATGCCGAATAACTAATGCCCAAGACCATTATATATTTAAAGGATGGAGTGCCACGCACGTCGGGGCCCATATCCGGAAAGCTCACGTATGGCTTAAGCTCCCTTTTTTTCTCCCTTTTTTCTCCGGCAACCGGGTTTTTCCTCGCTTTTCTCCTGCCCTTCGAGTCGAATCTCCTTCCATAGTTGGCCGCTCCGTACACGTTATTACATCTTTTACGGCCGAGCGACAACCGTAAAACCCATCATTGCTGGGGCGCCGGCAATTTTCTACGGGAAAAAGACAGTGTGTACAATGTAGTCGCGTAAAGGTGAGATTCTCTTTGTATATTTTCTCCCCCCAGACCTCGCACCTTCGCCCCTTCTCCCTCTTCTCCCTCTTCTCCCTCTTCTCTCGCTCTGCATTGCCCTCCCCTCGCCCTCCAAATTCCACTGCCATCACTTCCTTTATGCCACATCTAAGTAGGCTCGACCCACGACAATGCGCTCACATTTTTTATTAAACGTAATGGAACGATTGTGAGCGTCGAGAGTTTTCTTTAAGCTATTCTCGATGCTCGTTGTTTGCGCTTGAAAATACAAGAAAATACAGTTAAATGCCTAGGAAGGAGAGGCCAGCGCCATTTTATTACATTATATTTCTTCCCAATATATTTTGCATCGCCTGTCCCTTCTTTTATTTTTGTCACAGGCCGCACGCAATTATAATGGATGTA
Source organism: Ceratosolen corneri (assembly GCA_030522565.1). Taxonomy (NCBI): domain Eukaryota; kingdom Metazoa; phylum Arthropoda; class Insecta; order Hymenoptera; family Agaonidae; genus Ceratosolen; species Ceratosolen corneri. The sequence goes on along the minus strand of JAPYYT010001547.1, from coordinate 22,433 downwards.
GGGCTGCAACGAGGCGCCAAGTGCGATTTAAACTTGAGGGAGAATGTGTTGGTGGCCAGGTCGGCTGACAGCCGGGGAATGCCTTCCCTCGAGCTCGAAAAACAAGAGTCGCGGAGTTTTTTGGCAGCTGGCATTTTAGTGGAGAAAAGATCCCGCCGGCGACTGACACTGATATGAATAAACGCGATGGGGAGGTAAAGTCGAAGGGGCGACTATGCATCATCGTTGATCAATTTGTGGTGGGATCAGAAGGTGGGATTCGCGGGCTCGAGATATTGTTGGGAGGAGGAGAGGGGGGTAAGGTGGGCGGCATTTTGTTATATCGGAGCGATGTATGAGGCGCGCTGCCGACGTGACCTGCGGCTCCTTCGCGCCTCCCCGTGCCAACCACGAGCCTTGACAGTATCAATTTTTGCTACGAAGCAAGAAAGATTCATGCATTCGTGGCGGGGAAGGGGGAGGCTTCGCCAGCCAGGCATGACGTCTGTGAGTGATTTATGCGTTATCCGCTGGTGCTTTGCTTTTGCGGCTTGGAGGAGGGTGGGAGGTGGGGCGAGCCTGGGTACTCGAGGAATTACGCGTTAAAGAATAAAATTGCCATCCCTAGAATTCTAATCTCGAGATAATCTCAACGTTTAGAGGATCGAGGCTCTCGTATTTGGAGTCGTCTCGAGCCTTCTAAACAATTATATTCGATTAACTAGGCCTCGTCAATAAAACGAGCCAAACTTCTCGGTCTCGCTGCATCAAGTATTTTCATTGTTTATGTCGTTCTCACGTGTTTGAAATTCACGAGGTGACATTATTTACTCGGATGAATCAATGGACTCGGTCTCGAATTTGGTCCTCAGCCGCTCTTATCGAATGTCACAGAAAAAATCAAACAAATCAATGGCATTGCCTGAACGTCGCTTTGAAATAGCCGAATACGCGAGATTAAATTACATATTTATGGAGTTTAGGGGCTCGGATCAATTTGTACTCGTCATTCCCTCATCATCCACGTTATTCAAGGAAAGTTTGCTGACTCGGCCGCGTGTGATATGGAAAATTCGACGCAAAATTACAGGCCAATGTGGGAGAGCCGAGGCTGGCCAAACTCGTCGTTAGAAATATGTTTTATAGATGTCGTCTACGCCAATAATACACATATAAACATATATTTTTCATTGGATTGGCTATTGTGCGCATAGAGTGCAGTGCTTAGCCTCGGAACAAGAGATCAGCTCTCGCCATCCACATATCGATTAACGTCGACACCGCCATCGCAGCCCTCGCCATCCTGTAATCCAATATGATCGACGCCACTATACGCACGCACCGAGGCCCTCGCTCTTTTTTCTCTGTTTTTTCTGCTATTTTCGAATCAATCGAGCAAGAATTGTCGCGAGCGAGCAGCCCCTAATGAATCGCCATTGTTCCACGGATTTACGAGGCCGTGGAAAAGAGCCTCGCGAGATGACAAACGGGCGCGAAGCGAATTTTGCCGATTCGACGCCACTGCGCCACTGCGCAAGTTTATAAGTACGCTTTTAATCGCAAATAGTACGTTAAGGTGGCTTCTTTACAGCCTCCACATGGTACACACGATGCGAAAATGTCTAGTGCATTCGCTTTGGAGCGCACTTTGGAGCCGCCATGTTACGTCGAGGTGTAACTATGCGCTCTCGCTCCAACATCTGACGGCACATTTCGCCTATTTACATGGAAATACGAAATCAAATTGTAGTGAATTATAGTGAAAATTAGGGTGGGAGAAGGAGCTTGGGCGCTTTTTTTAAAAACTTTTTTCTTTAAACCGTTTTTCGCTTTGGCAGCACGACACAGCCACTATAGGAATGATTTCAAGATGGCGTGGATTGCGGACATTGGACAAGAAATTAACGAGTAGATTGTTGTTATATGTAAATAATAGGGCTTTGGAAAGGCTTCATTGTATCGATCAATTATATTTTCATTGAGCTCTCCTATATTTATATAATCCATCGAGCATCTAATGTGTACATTACTTTCATTAATCGTTGACAATCCTCATTTACGCAAGAAGACATTATGCATTTTTATATTAACCTCCGAGAAATGTTGGAGCAAACGTTTGACAATGAAAAATCCCTGTAAAATGTTATTGTATCGATTTTTTCGTCAGTAACTCTTGTTCAAAAAAAAAGAAAAAAAACAGAGAAGAAAAGAAAGAAAGTTCGTATTGACGTGGCAATGATAATTGTTGCAGTTGTTGGTAGCGCACATCCATCCAGCGATTATATTCACCAATTTCAGCTTAATCTTTATTTTTACGCCTCGTGGCAATAAAAATTTTCTCTCCGTCCTCGAGCGCACGGAGATCTACGTTTTCCAATAGAGCGGTTTATTAGATATTTTTCAGGTGGCCTCTCCTTCTTCCTCATATACGCAACTCGATTCAACGTACATATCAACGTTGGAGCGCTCGTGCATTTCGAATTGTTGTCGCGTCGCCTCGTTTTATTTTCTCTTCGCCTCGCACTCTCTATTTTCCCTCGAAAAATAAAAATACGATTGCTGAACTGTTGACTCGCTGCCTTCTGCCCTCGTTCCACACTTTTCTGTTCTAGCTGAACATACGCATAAAGAGAAATTAAATTAGTCTTGTCAATAAGATGGAGTGGAATTGATGTTTCAGGGATTTGAAGAAAAATCCGAGTAGTACGTTTATTGTTGGATGGGAGATTTTATGCTTATAAACAAATGTCATATTACGTGAAATGGAGTGCAATTGGCGGGGGATAATAATGCATGGGCTCCTGGAATTATTATGGACAGGCAGTTGTTATATTATTATTAGCCTATGAGCTTAAATAAACATGATGTCATTGTTTGGCAAATGTTCTTGAATTCACATATGCCTTCTGTTCGCGTAATATCTGAAATTTTATTACGTACAATATACTTACTTGTGTGCCCTCATTACAAAACTCCACAATTAACAGTAATTCGAGGGAATTGAGGAAAATTTCATCCACAATTCACTCAACTCTCGAGTACGAGATAAAATAAGAGGAATTTGTAAATTTTACCATAACTTTTTATTCATTTACATGGAATATCATCATCTTATAAATTTATCAGGTATCTAACAGAGTTATATTCAAATGTGCTGTGAAAATAGCAACTGACAATAAATAGTGTTTATTAATCACTGCCTCGCTGACATCTTCGAATTGTTGATTCGCCAAAGTCGTTAGAGCATTCCTCATATTCAATTATGTAAAAACCAATACAATCAACAATCATTGATTACGTGAAATCAGTAACAATTATACACTCATCGATAAACAACTGCAAATTAAAACAAAATTAACATATAATATTTGAATAATGTAACATTGCGAATTCCCTCTTATCGATGATCCTCATTCACATTCGTCCTCCATATACCACATTGTTTATATTAAATTGAGCTCCCAACCAAACATTATCTATTATTATAAGCATTTATCAGTCAATTCTGAAGCTTACGAATCCCGTATAACACAAGCAGGTCTAGTTTATTCGTCAATAAAAGTATAAAGTTTTTTCAGCTCGTTAAAATTAAATTTATAGCAAACGAACTTCAAAATGACGATAAATCACCAACCTATTTACTCCTATTTACTCCTGCGAGATCCCACAAGAACTTATCGAAACAAAATTTTCTGCCTCACATATCTTATATTCTTTACCTGCATAATTTACAAACATATCCCCGCTTATCGTACAATTCGTTCAATTTTTTCTTTACTCAACGTCAAAATTGAAAAATAACATCATGCGTGCCTTATGCTGCTGATTACTTTTAAAAAACAGACCGCAAAATGCATGTGAAGCCTAGTTTTCTTTTGACCGCGCGTATTTCGTAGAATTTTCTTGCTGGCAAAGGGACAAAGAGGAAAGGATTATTACGTTATCGAACGTCGATTGAAGCTTACACATACATCTTTTACACAGATACATCAAGAGGGAAGCGCGCGGTTATTGTCGAGCTGCTGCTGCTGCTGCCGCTGCTGCTGTTTTACCACCTCCACCACGACCATCATCATCACCACCACCACCACCACCACCACCACCACCACCACCACCAGCACCATCGCCATCACCTCCACCATCATCATTATCGTCGTCATCCGCGTCGTCCTCGTCGTCGTCCTCGTCGTCATCGTCGTCGTCATCCGCGTCGTCGTCCTCGTCGTCGTCCTCGTCGTCGTCCTCACCATCCTCATCGTCATCAACGCTATCATCATTGTTATCGTTGTCGTGGTCGTTGTCGTGAGTCGTTGTCGTCGTTGTCACTGTCGCTGTCATTGTTACTGTCGTTGTCTCTGCGACTACCATCACCAAAGCACGCGGACACGTCCTTACTTGAGCGTTCGTTTGTGTTCAGTTGATCTCGCTGGAGGTTATGGTGGCGAGAGTCGGGTCCCACCAATTACCATTGAGCTCGCCCATCATGGAAAGCCGGATAAGGTTCCAGCCTTCGAGTTTTCTATATCAAGTGTCATTGTGGCTGGGTTTGTAGCCAAGATTCTTGCGCTGGAGGAACAGATGAATCTCCCGGAAGTTGGGGCGATCCACGTCGTTGCGCTGCCAACACTCGCACATCAGGTCGTACATCTCCTTTGGGCAGTTTTTCGGTAGTGGCAAAATTATCTAACGGCACACAAACATTCAACCCTTCCTTACTGCATCGAGCCATTTAATTATGTTTCGTGTTAAAAATCATGCAATGTACACAGACTCCTAATCATTTTGTAAATTGCGTGAATGTAGCATCGTCATAAATATGGATGCGTGTTGTCCTTTGTATGTGCGTGAGTGTGAGGTGCGTGAGTGTTTATGGGTATGCAGCTGAGAGGGCGTACACGCGTGAAAAAATGCTCGCGTACATTCGCCGCGAAGTGAGCGAGTAAATTACAGTGGTAATACGAACATGTATGCATGTGTTGGTGCGTGTATAAAGAGACAAGGTAAGTATAAATGTTTCTTTCGTGTTATGGATTGGAGTGTAAATTTACAAATAGTATATTCAACTAATCATCGTGATAATGTGCAAAATTTCTATTCATTTGTACTCCAAAAGCTTATTCTTTCAGCTTAAAAATTTAAAAGCATCTTAAGAAGTTTTTTTTTAGCCCAATGAGCGCCCAATGCTCAGACTATAGGAAAATGTGCATTAACTGTAAGATTATCTATAGCATTACAATAATAACAAAGTTTTTATTTGTTAAAATTATATAATCGCAAAGTTGCTGTGGTAATTATAAAATGTTGATTCAGTAAATCATATCCTTATATAGTTCGTTATGAAATTGAAATTGCAACTTTTAAGAAAATTACTCTCAGTAATTATACTCTAAAGTATAAATGTATTGAAAAACATTAAAAATCATCTTTCATTCGAGAGATTGACATTTAATTTGTTTGTTAGGGCAACGCGTAGAATTGCGAGTTGATGAGTAACTTACAGAAAGTCATAGGCAAGCACTTGGTGATTAATAAAATGACTGCATTGTGATAATTAAGTCTAATACTGGGCATTACCGGGCTTATAAATATTTAGCAATAAACACGAAAAGCCTCACCCTCTTCTCGTACTCCTGGTAAAAATATGTTGCGTTCTCGACGATTCGATGGTCCGGCAGTTCCTCGAATGGCTGCTCGCGTGCAAATGTCAGGATCTCCCAGAACGTCACGGCGAACGCCCACACATCGCTCTTGGACGTGTAGTTCCCCTGTGACAAACGGTGAAAAATAGTCTGCTCATTTTGTCGGGAGGCAAGGGAAAAACCGATTAAATGGAGAAATAGAGACGGTGAGTCTGAAGATTCTGATATCACCATCTGATTGCCTAAGCTTCCGTTATTTTCTCGGGCTTTTAAAGGCTCAATTATTACAAGCGGATGTCAATTCATTGTTACATTCATCCTAATGAAATACGCACTGCATTCGTCGATTGAAGCTTCGGAAATTGGAACAGAAAATTGGAAACAACTTAAATTCCGAGGACACTTGTATAGATGTGTCTATACTAATACTGCATTAGTACTAATTAAGTTTAAATAATTATTCAAATTTCATTCAATTTTCGAATGAAGATTGGTAGGAAGATTTATAGAAGTATATATTAATCGATGTTTTTAGGTGATATTCTTTATAGAACGTCTAAGACATTATTAAGAAAAAAATAGAAATCTTTCTATTAATCTTTACTAAGACGCGTATTATTTATAAATAGATATAATTTATTGTACTTATGAGATCGTAATCATCTCATATAGATCTCAATTTCTGTAGCATTTACGATTTTCTATATTAAAAGTAATTGTAATACTATCGTACGTAATTTCGACGGTCGAGTTTTCTTTTTAATGAAATTGTATGGCCAATTCACAAAGGAAATACGTGTCGATTATTTTCTAAGATATCCAGATTTGTTTTTTAATATTTTGTAATACAAGTTTAAGATATTCTTAATGAAATAGAGCTAATTGATGGCATTATATGTAAATTTTTAACTCATCAGTTTGTAAAATTTGCAGATAATTCATTGTTGAGTTGAACATATTTAAAGTAATAAGTCACTTTGTATTGCCACTCATTATATGTGTAGAGATAATTGAATTATTTTTTTACTTTTCGTTAAAAATACAACATTTTATTTAAACTACAATTTTTAAACCCAATTTATAATTTAAAAGAATGCTAAATTTATGTACCTATATATATATATGTGTGTGTGTGTATCATAATTTTGAGCTAAAATGTTTATTAAAAAGGTATTAAAATCGTAAATAATTTCACTTAGCAAAATTTGCTTGCTTAATTTATTGGTCAATAGTAGCATAATTAATTAGCTGATATTTGCAGAATATGAAAAATGATGAGGTCAATAGCTAATGAGTAGGTTATTTCAATAATATAAAGTATATTTATTTTTATATCCTATGAAATACAAAATTGAATAAATATATTTTTAAAAGTCTTCCTAAAGCAAATACTTGACTGAGACTACAACCGTATACGTGTAAACGAGTTTTAAAAATGAAAACTTGGTAATTTTTATTTTTAATTAAAATACTTTATTATTAGCTGATATCTTGAATAAAAAAAGAAAAATGGCGATTACCACGATTCACTCGGAATTTTCATAATAATCATCGGTTATTTTCAAATTTAGAGAATGTATCTGGACTGCTTACAGCGGATTATTCAAATAACTTGGAGCTTGAAAAGTTTATTGGCATTCCAAGCTAAAACCATGTAATAGCACACCGAGTGCAAGTTTAAGATCACTTTATTTTCATTTAGGTAAGAGAGAATTTCATAACTATTAATGGTAAATGCACTCACACAATATTCATAATGGATATATAGTTTCCGAATAAGTTAATTTGAAATTATATTCTTATCAACTAGATTACGCAATATTAATACGAGGACTATTATCACAATAATATTCATAATACCAATAATGATAATAAAAGTAAAGACATTGGGAGTTTTTTTTATAAAAAACTTATTTGTATTGCTGAAGCCATTGGATTGCAAGGCAATTAAATGATAATTTAGTGAATTATTTTGAGCCTTTATGCAATTGAGCAGCGAGTAAAAGTACATAAATGATAATGCAGTTTATAATATAGGCGATAAAAATGAAGCCAGAAAATCATTTGTTGAATTTAAGATCTATATTATTTGTCTCCATGAGAAATATTGAGAAATATGGTGCCTTGAAGATTAAATAATACAAATAAATGTTAATTTGAGTTAAATATGAAACCACGGCTAGTTGGTTTAGTTGTAGGTCAAAATGATTTCCATATTATTGCGATGTACAGCGGGATTTAAAAATAATTTTTAAAATCGACTGCGTATTTGCATACATTTCGTTCATCGCTATAAATTAAAAAATAATTTCGCAGTACTAAATTTCGAATGGCAAGAAAATAAAATAATTGCTTTACAAAAGCTTCTTCTGCCAATTTCATTGTGATGTATATATGCTGTCAAAATAATTTTTATATAATCATGAAATTGATGAATTAATCAATATTAATGATAGATTTACACGCATTTCAAACTCCATTGTGAATAGAGGAGTTTCGTTTTATCGATGTTTTCTTCAAAAATTTTCACCCATCATGTAAGTATTTTATAATAAATTTGCTTTAAAGTTAATCTATCAATCATTAAATAAACGTAGATAATTGACATTTTTATAGCATAGAAAAGTACTAAAGCACAAATGTATACAATTAATTTTGTTAACATGCTTTTGGTAAAAATTCAGGATAGCAAGTGATTATGTTGTTATTTTAAGCAAGAATAGAAAGTATTTTCATGAAAGTCTCAGGCTTGCGTTTACTGGTTTACTGATTGTAATATCAGTTTCATGAGTATTATAAAAAAAAAGTTTTACTGTCTGTAATGACGGAATAGAAATTTATATTCAATATCGATTAGATTTTTCAGAACACTCTGGCATATTTACAGAGTTACAAAGTGCATTACACAAGTTATTCTCAATAGAATGGAAGAACAACGAATGGAAGAACAAAGTGACATTACAGTTTTAATCTATGATAAATTTACGTTTTCCTCTACTTTTTGAATTTGAAATGCTTTTTTTTGATCCTCGATGGGAAAATATTAAGTACATTAAATATGAAATAATAATAAATATTTTTATGAAAAAGAGGGGCGGATAAAATAAGGGCAGGCTTACAATTAAATTTTAAAAAATCGTAAAATAAATAGATTTTTCCAATGTATCTCTCTTATTCCGTGCACATTATTCAATTATTCGCAGTAATGGATTAAAAGTCTTCATAATCGAATAGACATTTAATAATTTGAGGCGCCACCCAAGTTTATATGATTTAATATATGCAAAATTAAATTGGCCCTAGTTAACTGTTTCGCCTGATTGCTATAATGTTGGTATTACATTGAGTAGTATACGAAGTGGCAATTTATTAAGACGGACTGTAATTCTGCGTATTTATATTGTCAAACGATTAATTCTTTGTAGCATAATACGAGAAAGAAAATATATCCGATGTTTCGTTATGTCGCGGTAGTGATCTTTTTTACTTACGTTCCTCCTCGTATTCCTACGTACTTTTAAGAGAAATTTGCGTGGTGTTTGGTCTTGTTGATCGACATTTGATTTGTCGAAGTATATTGAATTATCGACACTGAATAAGACTTTAAACTGACAGTGATGATTAAAAATGCCCGAGAGTTAGTAGTAGTAAGGTGGGACGGTATTGTAAATATCACGGGACGGCAACATCAATTGAATTCGACAAGCTTCGCCATAATAAACAAATTGCAATACGCCCACAAATGATATGGAAATGCCCAAATTAAATAGCAATAGGAATTCATGGGCTCGCTACGCGGATATAAAATACCACTAAATAGAGAGAAGAGGAACAGGTGGGCAATGCATTAAAGTGAATGCGATGCTGACAAAACAGGACGACAACTCACCAGGAGCATCGATTCCCAGGCCATCCAACGTATGGGGAGGGCTGCTGGTCCTTCGATCTTAAAATAGTCAGCCAAGTAGGAGGTCCTGCCGGGTCCGAGATCCGAAACCTTAACGAAGTAGCCTTGGTTCACGAGGCAATTCCTGCAAAAACATGGTAATTATCGATCCCCGCTCCATTACTTGGCCGAGTTCGCGAGCTGCCCAAGAAAAATTAGCATCTCAGTCAATAAAGCGAACGAAATGTGCGGCGAGACATATGGTGAGCTGCAAATTTTAATGATTAAACTGTTCGGAAAATTTGAAAGTTCAGCGGGGCTGCTAAGTTGTCTGCTAAGCATTTACGACTTTCAAGCTTTTTAATGAAGTGTCAAGTTGATATAATTCAATTAAAATGCTCGAGGTAATTATGAATTTGAGCGGCGAATTTGCTTATAAATTCTGTTTTATTTTCAAAAGTGTGAATAATTTATGACGCAGCAATTTAGCAGCAATAGGGCAATAATTTACATTAATAACTATCCTAAATTCATAGTTTACGGCGCAATTTTAGAAGTATCGTTACAATTTTCATTACACTCTTCGAAAGTGTCTACTATACTCATTCGTAATACCAATTTCAAGGTTGTTTTTCCAATATTTTGTTTATCTTGCAATTATTTGCGAGAAACACTGGACCAATAATGTATGGGTAATAATTTATATTAGTAATAATATTGCGCGCCGAGTGACTTTTATTATAAAAGTTGGTGAATTTTCGTTAATTAGAAGCTCTCTTCTCCTCCTTCTCAGTCTTGTAAAAAGAACAATAAGATTTAGCCAATTTATTTACTTTACTTCATTTCGGTTCTCCTATGATTGCCGCTCGATCAATTTCCTCTCACTTTAAAACAACAATTACAAGATCCAAATTTTCCCTCGTTTTATGATTAAATGCGTTTTGACACAGTCATGGATTAACGGACGAAATTTCTAAAAAATTACCGATAATGCACTATTGCTGTTTACTTGGCTTTACTCGCCTTCGCATTAAAGGAGCATTAATCTAAAATTTGCGTAATTCTTGATATTCGTAAATTGTTGATCTAACGTTGCGATGAAATAGCGCGGTAATGTTAAAATTAAGAAAAAGTTGTGTACTTAAAAAATTCGAATGCACACGAATGGGGCGAGTACATCCTAAATAAAAGATCGAAAGGAGAAATTGTAAGCTCGTAGAAAAATAGGCAACAACAGTTCGTCTCCACTACACAGTTCTTATCAGATCGCTATAACAAATTAGTTTGCATTTCTTGGGGGAGGGAGAGAGAGGGAGGGAGGGAGAGGGGCAGTAATGAAGAAAGGAAAGTTTAACATGGCGCTCCATTTCCCGGTCAATTAGTCAAAACTTTTAATCGGTCGACTCAGGCGTGAAGAAGGTGAGCCAAGTTCACCATTACATCAGACTTGGCGTTTAGTGGCGTACGGTACGCCTGTAACGTATAGATAAGTCGAAAGGCGGCATCGCTCGAACGCTTAAAAAGTTGTGGCTCTTGGGGGGGGGGGGACTAGATTGTTGCCACGGATCGTCGAGAGTTTCAAATTTAGATAATACGAGGAAAGTTGGGCAGCGCTAAGTTGCGGCTCTCTTTTTAGAATATTACTTTGGCAGTCGGCGGGATAAGTAAAAAGATGCGAGCTCCTGTCCCATTAAGTGCCTGCTATTCGCATTGGTTTTGATTGATCACTGGGGGGGGAGGGAAAGTCAAGCTCGAATTTTGCATCGACTTTGGCTACATTCGACGTCGATTCTAAATTCAAAATTGTCATTACTTTTATGAGAATGAGAGTAATTGTAAATTGCTATTCCCTAATAAATAAGATAGGCAGGGAGTAGTGTTCGATACAGTGAATTCCTGTGTAATGTCAAAGAGGTGCTGAATTATCGTTTCACCATGATTATTTGCGTATTGTTGGCTACGCGAGTAGAAGAATGCTGTACGAAATGCTGGAATCGTTTGCTTTTCATCTCTTTTCAAGATCGTTTAAGGTAACATAAAAATTTCACAATGAGACAAGGGTATATTGTAAATTAATTAGAATATTCGTTATTAGCAATTAATTTAAAGACTGCGAGTTTGCATAAGTTTGAGAATTTGGAGTGAAACGAGTAAATTTAATCATAAACTATGGGATATGAATGCCGTCGAACAAAAATTCGTACAATTCGTACAAATCGTTAAACGTAAGTATAAATATAAATTGCATTATAAATAATTTCCTAAATAACTGAGCAAAATGTAAAATGTAAAATGCAAAATGTAAAGTAAGATGGCACGGTTGTCCGTAAATGTTGAACGTTGTTTGAATAGCGAAAAATTCAAAATACTATCCGTTTAGTTTGGCGATTCGCAGACACATTTCGTGCCCACCTCCATGACAGAAATGAAAATGGCAATAAACATTATCTGCAGTGCATCATAAATAATAAGTTGGAGGTGAAACTCTTATTTTCGCGGGTAAACATTTCGTTATAAGCTCCGGGCAAATTAATTGAACGCGCATTATTAAAATGTCCTTGTAACTAAACTGCAAGCTGGCGAGGAGTGGAGAAAATTTATGTTATTGAATAATGAGTCGGGAATTTTATTATTTGAAGCTCCGACATTCGAATAAGCGCCGCAATAATGAACTATACAAGTCAATGAATAGTGCGTACGCGAGCAATAGTCGCCATCGCAATATTTATACTTCATTCCTCTCAAATACGTTTCTATAAATAAGCTTTAATGAATTTCCGGGCTGACAGTTATGTAGCCACCCACCGGAGGCCATTATAATTAAGCTTTATGATTAGAATTAATAATTGGTACACGTGCCCCCTACTAAATGCCACCATACGCGCACGCCTCACACCATCCCACTATATTGACTATAAAACTCGGTGAGTGACTAAGGATCGTAAAATCTCGGCCTCTCTCACTTGGAATCCGGCGAATTGTCAAACGCATTCTCATATTTTTTCCTACTAGTATTCCTTCCAACGCAATTTACATGAATTTTCATGAACTGCCGAGGGCTTTAATATTTAGCCCGATAAACGTCTTTGTTATAACGGCATCATCCTAATTGTTGTGTGAACATGAATTTTTCAATACTGCGATCGCGGACTCAAATTTTCCGGAGAACGCGAGAGAGCAGATTTGTCGCGGCTTAATGAGTCCAAAGACATAATGCAATTGGCGGGTCTCAATTGTCGATAAGCGTGCAAATATAGCAGTGTCAGGTTGGCCCTGAGGAAAATGTTGGATGGAAAATGCGTAAATATCGGGGGCAACTGCAAAGGTTAGTGTGAGAAAATGAATGTCGACAAGTCGTGCATTTATCGCATGCACTTTCGCCATGCGAATCCATCCGCGTGTACAAAGCCTATGCCTCCAGAGATCTTACCTCGTTGCGAGATCTCGGTGTACAAAATCCATTTCCTCGAGATACTTCATGCCGGATGCTATTTGTGTTGCCATGTATACCAGAGTGCCGAAACTGCAACAGAGAAATCAAGCGTGACAAGCGTCGCTTAGAAATGGATCTCGGCAAACAGCGGGATAGCAAAGGATAATGGCAGTTGGGTAAGCCATACGACGAAAGAAAAGTATTAGGGAGTCGGGGAGGGAGAGAAGGCGGGAGAGAAAGTAGATGGGAAAGCGATTGATGGGGGGTGGGGGGGAAGCTAATGTCCCCATGTATTCAAGGCAAATGAGACGGTGGAAAGTTCATTGACCGTGAATAATCAAGGGGGATGCTTTGGAGTTCCTGCGATTACGAGAAAATATATATATATATCTTGGCTAATTATTATTGTTCTTGTGGTGTATGATAGGAAAAGGTAAGTGGCATTATACTGTGTGTGAAGGGAATGTGTTAAAGGGAAATGAAAATACTTTTCTAAAAGTCAAAAGGCTATCATCTCACTATCAAAATGGTCAATGTTTAAAAACATGGCAAAACTTAGGTTATCTATTATCGTATGAGAACTAATGCGCTTGTGGTGTGACCAAAAACACAATATTAATACACTTAAATCGATAAATAATACTATACTATCTTGGAATAAATCTTGGAATAAAAGAAAGTAAAAAATACAAATTAATGAGATTTTTTTTCAAGTATGTCAAATAGCTAAGGAATATTAGAAAAACATTTTAAAGAAATAGTGCATATGTTTTAAATTTTACTAGAATTTACAATTGAAATTGAAGAGATATATTTAGAATAATTTATAGCATGTTGAAATTGTACAATAACAATTTTTGGAAGGAGAATTGTTTAGAAATTGTTGATCGTACGTGTGAACTTAAACAATTGCTAATGTGAAAATGGTTGAACATTTATAGTTTATGGTATTTTTAGTTTATGGTATTTATAGTTTAGAGAACCCCGATGAGACTTGCCAAGCTCTATTATATAAAAATTTACGATTGCATACTCGATTTATAAGTTTCCTTAACGGTTCGCGTCAGAGTTCATTAAGAAATTCATTACATAATTCTACGTAAAGACCGTATTAATTACAATACTTATATTTAATTTTTTAATATCCAACTTGAAATTTTCATGGGTATCGAAATATTTGATACCGTCCAACTAATTTCGTCTTAAGAGATTTTTATAAAATTAAACGAAGTATATTTAGCTTTATAGTGTTAAGAAAATTCATTGACTAATGAAGAATAATTGCTTTTATGATATTTCCATCATCCCGTTAACTGTAAGGTGAACATTTTTTTAAACGAGCTAAAAATACGTGTAAAATGCAATAACAGAAGAGATAAATATTTTTCAAAAATTATATTTTTGAATCAACGATAAAAGTGTCAGTTATTACTAATGAATTTGATTTGAAAAAAATTTGACTTTACAGGAACATAATCAAGAAATAATGGGAGGCGGAAAAGCATAGAAACCATAAAACTTACTAAAAAATACCAACAGCTACTTTTTGCAATCGACGTTATTAAAATTTATGACTGTTGTAACGAGAAGTTGCTGCATATATTAGATGCAAACACTTCCGGCCTCGCTTATGATTTAAAGGCTCATTATGGTCTACGGGATTATAAATTATATTTCATTTGCGCTGCAAATGTGTTGCGAGCTGTAAGTGGAAAAGGATGAATTCGTCGGTAGATAATATATTATTACGAAATGCCACACGGCCACAACATTATTAATCCTAAATAATCTAGTCACCGTAGGCCTGCTTTTTCAAGAAATCCTCGATGGATTGTCAAGCATGAGAGTTGCACGAACGTAAATCTATTGCCGACTTATCTTCTCGGCTCGACAAGAATCAGAACTAAATTTCCCTTTCGCATATATCGTACAAGAAATTATTTCTTCAATCCACCATTCATATGGTTGGTATCATTGCCGTTATATTCTCGCCGTATTGATAATATACTTGATTGTATTGCAGCTATCGATAAGTTATTTTTCATTTTGCCTCTTATTCACAGCTCTTTAATTTTTATAACTATGATTGTTTTTTTTTTCATCGATACAAGCTACTATTAGCATTGAAATTGATAACTGAAAGATAATTGAACATTAAATTATATAATAATTGTAATTACATTTTAATTATTTAAAAATGATGGCGTAGGCATTCTTATTTTATAGCAAACAATTTTATTAGCTAATAAAAGTTACGCGTTTTGAGAAAAATATTGTCAGCCCAATGACATTATAAATATTATAAAACCGAGGTAATTTGATTTCTTCTTTTCAGCTTAGCGATATTTACGCGAATAAAGTTGGAAAGAAATTTAATCTCACGCTTTAAGCAATAATATTTTTAAATTTTGCTATCTTTGTCACAATGCATATTCACCGATCCACCTAATTATTAATTTTCAAATGCAATATTTACAAGATTTCATTAAACTTACAAACTTATAGTTTAAAAATAAAAATGAATTATAGAACATAGAGACGAATCTAATTAAGGTGAAATATACTTCCTGCTATATTGGTGAGCACATTTTACTGTATATATATGCTTGAGCGTTATGAGATAAATTTTATTAAGCTATGAGAGGTCATCGATTCATTTTAAAAATAATACAAACACTCCACAATGAATATAAATAATATTGCATATGGAATATAATTATTTTAAAATTATGCATTATAATTATGTGCATAACAATCAATCAATATTCAAATTCAATGTAATATTATATATATATGTATATATATATGTATATATATATGTATATTATCCGTATACAATGCGGCTGCTCCTTCATTCTCTCATCGCAATGTATCAAATAACGTAAATTTTCAGCCCATTCAGCGCTTACAGACCATATCGTCAGATTCTTATTACAATATTCGATAATAGTCGACTTAATGTACTCACTCATTATGGAGAACTGCATTTTACCTTAAACTGCCCGAACGTGTAAAGATAATTACAACTCTCCAATCGCTTAATTATTATTTCTCGCTGATAACATTACGCGTAATCGATCATCTTCTATTCAAAATCAATATGAAGACAAATTTATATTTAAAGTCTTCATAATGGGCGTCAACGGTAAAATAAATGTAAATTATATATTATTCAAGATGTAAAATTTTGAGAAAATATTTTTCTTTGAGAATAAGACAATTTTATCAATAATATGTCGATATCATTTCTAACCAGATTAGCCAACTTTAATCGCAGACTAATTTACCTTGGAATAATAATAATAATCTTCATCAACAAATACATATATTTATATACAAAAGGTTGCCGCCGACAGATAAAAAGTGCAAAGTATTTCATCTCAATGTATATTTAGGAGCCAATTGTACTTAAATCGTTTTTCTGATAAATAAACAACCTATTTAGGTTTTTGAAATAAATAATCTATATAGGTGGCTGTATTTTAATGTATTATACATTACATTACATTTCAATTTATGTAATTAATTCATTCGCGAGCTTTGAACAAAAGAATAATTTTGTATAGAATCTAATTTTATGAATGCAATTTACATTTATATTTTAACAATGGAGTTAGTCAATTGTAAAAGAAAAAGGAAAAACAGTGAATCAGCAAACTATTCAAATTAACTATATAATTGTATAATTTAATAAAAATATTGATAAATAAGTATGGAGCATTCAACAATAAACGTCGAATTTTTCAATCAATGATTAAAAATGCGTTAATATAAATTTTAAAATTGATATAACAGTTATATTAAAGTATATGCTAGTCATATAAGTTTACTCTGTACTACATAAAGAAAATTAATATGAAATTATAGATAATATGCATTAAATTCCGTCATTTCTTTTTTTTTTTTGAAGTTATATATTAATTTCAGACCAAATTGTATTTACACAAATTTCATTTTTTGTATAGAAAAAAATGATTTCTTATTTCCGAAAAAAAAAAAAAATAATTTATTTCTAAATTTGTTGTTTGCATAATAAATGGACATGACTTTAGAAATTTTTATTACCCGTAGAATTCCTGATTATTTGAAAACAAATACTTTGCGCTTAAATAAATAGTTAAGAATATACTAGGAAGAATATATTCTTAATATCTAAAATTTGTTGCCTTTTATAAAATAATTCGCAATATATGATAAATAATACTACAAACAATTTAAGTGTAAAAAATTAATGTTTAAGTATTTTGTTTTGCGAATGATAATTTTAAGCAAAGCAGTTAAGTGTGTAATTATTTACTTCAGACACTTAGATGAAATCGATTTCTCGTTTGGAATTCTTAACCTTCGCTCTTAAGGACCTTCAGTAGACTATTCGAGTTAAAGTAAAGTTTTTTTCTTCTTTTTTTCTTTTTTTTTCGTAGGATTCTCTTGCAAATACACTTTAACACGACCGTAGATAAAGAATTGAAACATTTGTACAGCGAGTACACTTTCTCAGATATTTAAGTAATTCTTTAGCTTCTTGCGAAATTTCCAGTTTAATGTTTAATAATTTGAGTTTAATAATTGACCTCGACTTAAACTCGACGCACCCAATAATTGGATCTTACAGCCCAATCTAACGAATTGAAATGAATTAAAGAACAAAGCCAAAAATCAGACTACAGATGAAATTATAATGGAACGGAGCTTATGAATGTTTATTTGAATGAGGAAGGGAATATTGAGACGTTGCCGTTTAAAAGTTTTGTCATTTTAGGAGGAATCGTTAAGGAAGGGAATAGGGAGGAGTGGGAATGAAATTTGTCGATTCATTGAAATATGTATTGTGAATAGGCAAATGAAAGCGTACCTCAAGGTTTTTGCCGTTTGCACGGTGGATGTCTCGGCCACGTGACTTTGCAGGTACTGATTCAAATCTCCACATTCGCCATTTTCCAAGACAATGCACATGGGATCATCGTCGAGGCTCGCACCAAGTAATCGCGCAATGTTCCGATCATTGAGTTGCGCCAATCGCTTAGCCTCTTCTCTAAATTCTAGCCTGCAATTGACACATTCACGTTTATTCTCGTTTTATTATCTGCAAATCTATAGTACAAATCTATAGTCATTATTTCAGTTACAAAGTGAGGCGAAGCTTATTTAACTGCAATGAAAGCCGAATAAACGTTAATTAGCATTAAACAAATTTAACTCACTTTTTTCGATTCGCAGTAGGTTGCGTTTACGCATGCGTGGCTTTAATGTGTAATGGTATAATGAAAAGTAGAAAAGTTAGGAGGTGCGACTTTTCTTGGGAAAAGTAGCAGTTGCTGAATTAAGAGAGTTCGCTAGTAAAGTGAATTTAAAACGATTGTGGATAAAGGGAGGAACTTTCTTGGCGAAACAAAATTGCTGTTACGTTTAGTTGGGTGGATGTGAAGTGTAAACAACACTCGATTTCTAAAAGAAAGGGTGAGTGACGCAAAAAGTTTTACCCACGTAAGCCGAAAGAGTAGTTCGTTATTGGAAAGACAATTTTATAGTCCCGATATGTATATATATATATATATATATACATACGAGTGTGTGTGTGGGTGGTGTGTATGTATATATATATATATATATATATATGAGACTTTTTGAGATAGGGTTGCTGTTGTTTAAACCAAGATAATGCAAAATTTCAATAATCCTTTAAAGTTCGATAACGTGCAATATTATAATAAGGCATTGGGAAATTGCTCGTTAAATTGAATAGAGAAGGGAATTTATTGTTTATGCCGATTATGTGGTTGAGCTCGGAAAATTTCTGTGACTCTGACTATCCACCGCAGCTTAACAAAGACTATAAAGTCATGATAATTTAGGGATAAGAAAATCCGAGGTAGCGAATGAGCCAGAGATCAGTAAAGTCAGCCCCTCCCCCCATCATGCCTTCCACAAATGAGGAAAAGTGACCTGAGAATATCGGAGGAGCCCGGCCTCAGCGATTTGACGACGACGAGGTCGCTACTGGCGCCGCGGAAGACCTCCTCGTAGCCCGGGAAGCGGTCGACCTCGCAGACATGGACGTCCCCGAAGTAGCCGCAGCCGAAGCTCTCGGCGATGTTGAGCCTCTCGCGCGGGAAGTCGTAAATGACGCAGTCGACGCTCGCTCCGGCCGCCTCATCCTCCTCCTCCGTCAGCATGTCCTCGGGACTGTAGCTGTTTAGACTGCTGGAGGCCTTGCCGCTGAGGGCTGGCGGGGTGCAGCTGAGGTTCGGCGAGGGCGGAAGTGGCGGCAGTCCGGGACTCTGCAAATACTCGTGGCAATGTATGGGGGCCGGATGCGAGCCGGCACTCTCTCTCCACGTGGATTGTGGAAAGTCGCGTGCCGTAGGTGTGCTTCCGCCGGCATAAAGTAGGCGTAAGGTAGGGGTAAGGTAGGGGTAAGGTAGGGGTAAGGTGGGGATAAGGTAGGGGTAAGGTGGGGATAAGGTATGAGGCCTCGTACGAGCTTTCGCAGATTACGTAGTAGTGGCGTGGGCTTTTAGGAAGCGATGGCGAGTTCCATTGTAAGATAATAAATGTGGAGGGGAGGAGCGAATTGGCTTTTGTATGCTTTGGGTTGTGTGGGTTGAGAGGCGCAATGCGCAGAGTGAAATCTTAAGTAATAGGGAGTGTTGGGGCTATCGGCAATTTTGAATTTTATAATTTTAGAATCAGGTGGTATTAAATTGATGGTCGGTCGGTTGGAATCATTGATGCGCGGGTCCTTTCGAGGAGTAGGACCTCTAGGTTTGACCAAAGATGGCAGGAGGATGGATATAGGCTCCTCGACATTGAGCGAGATTACGGCTAAAAAGTAGAAGCGAGCGCGAGTAGGAGCGAGATTACAGCTAAAGAGTAGAAGCGAGCGAGTAGGAGCGATTGGCTAGTTGTGGAAAAGTTGTCTGGGTGTCGGCCTCCCGGAAGTCGGGGAGCGGCGAACCTTTTGATCGTACCTTGCAGATGTCCGTGCTGGCGTAGTACTTTTGCGGAGGTGGTGGGATTGGCGGTGCACTCGATGAGTATTCCTGTGTGGCTGGACTAGGCCGGCTTAGGTTGGCGGGCGTGTTCATCAAAAGCGGAATAGCTGGATGTTCTGTTGGAGCGCCTGGGAAAGATAATGAGGAGGTGTTAAGTATCGAATAGTGTATTTCCTTTGTATTTTATGCGATGGAAATTTATATTGGGACGGGAGAGCAATTTCGTTTTGTCCTCCAATTAAGCTACATTTGCAGCTCTGAGCATGTTATACGTAATCGTAATGTTGATTGATGAGATTTGGTAGTTTGATGTAATGCGCAGATAATGCAGATTTACGTGGTGCTAATGACATGTAGACACTTTAAATGAGATGTAAGTATCAATTGTTTGACATTTTATTTGTAAAATTCGCAATTAGCTCACTTGAATGACATTTTGAAATATAACATCATTATGTCTTGCGATCTAAATAATAATTTTTGTTGTGCGTGGATCGAAGTTTTTGTTAATAGGCCCCAAATTTTTCGTACGTTTACTTGTTGCATTGTATTCAGTACACATGCCACTAACACAATTATGTATTTATCCAATTGAAAGTAGAAAAAAATTTAGTCATTGGAAGTGCTGGTACTTTATCTCAATATACATGCTTGAAAGTACAATCGGTTGGACGTCGGTAGTTAGATATGTAAACTCTAGTTACGACTCTGCTCAACCTAAATTGAAGTGAAAACGAGCGAGCGCGAAAGAGAGAGAGAGAGAGAGAGAGAGAGCGAGTGGGTGGGGGTGGGGGAGAGGAGGTGTATCTAATGAAATAATTCTCGGACTATGGTGTGAGAGAGGTTGTGCAAGAGATTTACATTTAAATCCAACGACCAGTAAAAAAGATAAAGTAAAGAGAGAGAGGGAGAGTAAAGGGTGAGAAGAAAAAACAGCGAAAGCGAACTCAATTCTAGGAAGCAGACGGCAAACTTATTCGTTAGTTTCATTCGCGCCCTTCGTTGAACAGAGGAAACTATCCTCCGAACCACGAGTCGTCCATCCCGTGAACTATAACCAAGAGGAGCCAGTTGTTCTTCTCCTACTACCTTCATTCTACTACCAACACTAGCAAACCCTTTCAGAGCTTCAGCTACATTTGCTTTCAGACCGGATTTCTCTTCTAAAACTGATCAATATTTCACTCAAGATCTTTATCTTCGCTCCTTTGCCTCCATTTTCCCCGACTATCCCTCTGCTGTTTACGTATACACACACATATAACCTTTCTCTGTACCTCTCTCTCTCTCTCTCTCTCTCTCTCTATCTATCTATTACTTTTTCACTCTCATAATTTAAAATTTAGAAATAATCACGTACAGTATCCCGTTGTGTTACTGGATACGTGTGTGCGTGCGTGCCTGGACTTTAATTTGATAAAAAATTTGAGAATTTAGTCAAAATTTTATTATTATTGGGCATGGATATTGAGTGCAGATGTAAAGAAATTTAACGAGAAAAAGATTTTGTAGGAACATAGTTAAAGAATTAAGTATAGACGAAAGTACTTTTTAATTACTTATGAACGTATTCATTATATTTCATGATAAAATATATCGATCGAGTTCCTAAGGAACAAAAATTATTTTTGCGAAGAAACGGTAGTTCTTTAAAAAAAAAAGACTCTAACCATTTATTCTAAGGAATAAAAAAAAGACAAATTTTCTTCGAACTTATTTAACATAAATTAGATTGTTAAAGTAAAATTAAGAGTTCCCATTAGGACTTTTTGAAATCTTATATCAAAACTTCCATTGCACATCGTTAATTAACATATAAATGCTATATATGCATAGGACCTCTACTTTAAAAAAATTTAGATATAATTATCATGTAAATTTTATGCTTTGATATCAAGTATAAATCTTACATATTGTAATTCTGATTTACAATAACGAAGCTTTACACTTCCATTTGTCAATTATCAATATTTTTAATATATAAAAGACATTGATATTAAATTCGGAATTAATTGAAATTTCCTTATAAAAACTTGATAGAATAATATAATAATATTTTCATTTTATTTTATATCATTAAATTCTTACACTTACAACAAAAATAAAAATAAAAGTCTCTAAAATTAATATTATAAAGTAATATTCTTTTGTTAATATTTCTTAATCTTTGTTAACTTATAAGGGTTCGTGACACTCTAATAGAAAGTATAATTTTTTGAGTTTTTAATGCTGTGATGGTGGGCTCGATATTGCAATCAATGATGATGTTATGATGACTCCTGGTCCATAGTAAAATATATGGAGCAGAGAGAGAGAGGATGAAATTGTTGGCGTTGGGGATAGAAAACTCACAATCAGAGAAGGAAAGAGGAAAGGAGAGTTTGGAGGCAGATGGGGAACGGAGTGTCTCCAGAGTGTAAAGCTGCGCCCCGTTTGTCTTGCCTCTTAGACAAGGACAGATATAAGCTGAGAGAGAGAGAGAGGGATTTTTTCCAGACTCCTGC
>JAPYYT010001546.1:0-28565 GCA_030522565.1 Ceratosolen corneri | reverse complement strand
TTCCGACAGAATCTCGAGTAGTCACTAAATAATACCTATTTACTTTTGAATGTGACTCTTGCTAGAATATTCGGTTAACATCTTACGAATATTATTTACGAGTCTTTCTGTTGGAACATCTCATATTTCGTGATTGCCATAATTCATTTACAATCCCAGTGTTTCCAGCAAAAGCGTGGTAAGCTTTTGAACTGCAAAGCGCTTGGCAACACAGCCCCCTCCCTCCGTCGTCTCGGTCTTCACCGCTTTACCCCTTGCCTAAAGGAGGCGACATTCCTTGCTGTTGTATCTCATCAACATAGGGAAATTCGTAAGACCCACCACCATGCATCCTCGGCGGCCTAGCTAGCCCTACGGCTATAAAATAAGCACACCGAGGGGAGAAGTTTCTCCAATTGCTCTAAGTCTTCCGCTCCATCTCGGAAGGGTCTCCAGTGCAGCAAATGGTCTTATACGAGCAGTTCCATCGCCCAGCGTCTGGATTCGTACTACAAGAAGCTCCGTCCAGACAGTGAGCAAGCTACTTAGCCCGCGGTTGAATCCTTCCCATCCTGGATACAGCTCCCAAGTCGAGCACAGAAGAGAACACGCACAAGAGGCAAGTAGCGCCACGGTTTCACGTCCTTGCGTAATACATGTACGATTGAGCCCTGCGCCGCTATTCTCGCAAAGCATTCCACATAGACTTTATTATCACGCGACTGCTCATCGACGTGCAATATACGTGTATTACGGAGCCCGGTGGCCAATTGTGTGGTTGTTTAATTCTACGCGTAATTAAACAACCATTACTAGACCATCGCCGCCACTCTGTTTCGCACAATATAAATACCTTCGAACTCACGCGAAATTACAGACATTAAACCAATGCATGATCAAGTGCGAAAGTGCGGGATAATATCATAATATAAAGACAATCATAAACAATCAGAACTCGCGTAACGTGTCAGTGCGGCAATCACTCAGTGCACAAACAATGCGCGCTTCGCGTCTCGTGAAGGTACGGCTCTTCACTTTATTGTATAAACAATAGTATTATTAATCATATTAATAATTGCGATCTTTTCCTCTTATTATTATTAGTTCAATAAATACAACTTTTAATTGGTATTACATATGCCCTCTTAGCCTACGATTTTTTAACCCTGCTATCTCAACCCTTCCACTATCTGCTTCTCCCTCACACAACCGTGGGGGAGAACTCACACTCGGGTTCGCGTCCGAACAACCATATATTCAATAAATATAATTTTCCAGTATTACATACATTACGTATTTACATTACTTCGATTTAATTTATTTCTATCCTGTTATCTCTCGCCTTCCACTATCTGTCTTTCCCCCACATCACCTTAGAGAGAGCTGACACTTGTCCATACAATATGTCCATATCTTATTTTACATAATCGATCTTATATAATAAATTAAAAATACAAGATCGATTATATAAAATAAAATACGAACATATTAATTTTAAATAATATATTATAATATTATAATTTAATATATATAATAAATTTAAAATGCATTTCTAGGTATTGATATAACTGGGATTCGTATGCACTTTTATCCAGAAGGTGGCTGGGGATGGTTTGTCTGCACTGCTGGTTTTTTTGCATTATTATTAACTAACGGGATGCAACTTGCTTTTGGGCAATTATATATGTACATTGTCAAACATATTGGTCCATCGTATTTAATGAATATTGGTAAATCTTAGCATTATGTATAATTTTTGTTTTATATTCCTATATTTTATTGTTTTACATTTTTGTACTATATTTTCAACTTTGTTGTTCGAGAGTCCGTGAGAATCTCGACAGTTACTCCATACTAGCTCATTGTTTGAAAATTACTTTGAAAATTTTTTGTGTTTATGATTGCCAGATGTATCCCCAGAACATACATCGAATATTTTTTTCCCCCGACAATATAACAATCAAGTTTTCTATGACCATTCGGTATAATAGTGCAAACCGCGCCACAATATTCAAACAAGCTGAAGATGACCACCCCTTCTGAAGGTGAAATCATGAACTTTGACTGCAAGTACGCGGCACGCCGAAATCTCAGAACGATTAGAACATACAGGGGAAATAACGGAATCCTCAAAGTCTTCAGAAGAAGATAATATACAAAACGGTGAAAAAAGAGTTTATCAAATATCAGTGCTTGGTTTAATATACAGCGAAGCTTTGACTCAACGCTAATGAAAAGGGTACATTGCTAAACATTGGCAACCTTGCAATAAATGAAAATAACTAAAGCCCAGCTAACTCGGCATTTAATTTACGATTGCACGTCGCTAATAAACTAAGAAACACTGCGATCACATCACGGCCGGAATCAGCACTCACGTAGCAAGTAGCAAAATACTCAAACAAAAAGGTCAAGACCAATACTCTTACAAGATAGGTAACCTCTTGTAAATTTATCTAATTCTAACACTATATTAATATAAAGTTAAAGCACGTAAAAAGTATAATTAACCGAATCATACCAAACTCCGCGGTATTTAATTTTCGCCTGAATATTGTGACGGTGTGGAAATTACAATTCAAATAAAAATAATCAAGATAAATAAATAACAAATAAACAAGACAAATACAACATTATATTTTACCGCATATATTAAATAAAGACATTTTACACTATTAGATATTTTACACTTATTTCTTTCTAGTGTTCTCACCACAATAAAAAATATATATTATCGTTATTTAGATACTAAATCTAATATAAAATTGTTGTTATCAAATTTGCAATGTGGTTTTTATACATTACAATCAAACTTATGATAAAGATATAATAAGAAGACTTTATACACAGTAATATATTTTATGAATTGTGATCTACTTACAATATTGTAAGGATTATTAGTTTATTTAATATATCATAACTATAAATATATAACTACTTATGTAATATTTATTTATAACCATATTACAAATGTTTTCATAAATGTCACAATGAACAACTAAAATTTATGATTTATAATAATTTTAAAATTTTTAATTTTTAAAATTAAATGGAATTCTAGAAATTTACTCAATAGTTCATAATTGAATTTCTTTCAAAAATATAAGTTATATTCAAATAAATATTCATATAAACATTTCATATATCACATAAATATTCAAAAAAATATGTTCGAACGTCCGTACAACTTATTAACCTCTATTAATAATACTTTTTTTGGAAAGTAGATAAAAATTTTAATAAGTTGATTTTTGTGAAAATTTCACCAAAAACCTTGCCTGGTACGAAAATTCCCGAGTGTCGTCTTACAGTCAGGTACTGATCGTTGTTTATAACCTTTGTCTCGAAATAGAATTTCAAATGTTACATTGGCAGACAGAGTAATATCAATCACCATAAAGATTCTAACACTGTCGCCTGCTTTGCTGCACACCCCGTGATTTAGTCGCGTCGGTCTTACGGAAAAACAAGCAAGACTAAAACTTCGTTTATTACATAGTAGTGACTCTGTACAACTTTTTAATAGTAAGACAATCATTTTTTCTTCTCACTAGATTCTGCTCAGGGTCTTCCATTTATTAATTTAGTTCAGTAATCACAAGAAAATACCGATGAAGAACTGAGTTTCATGTTTTCCCACTCACAAGAAAATTAAAGGATGAATACGCCCCAAAAAAATGGGATGACACTAGCAAAAACCGCACGAGTGGCAGAGGTTTGTTATTCTCCTTCCATAGTCATTTTCCTTCCCATATTTTCACTGATGGAAGGAGTTTTCTTTTTCTGAGTTCTTAAAATTCAATTAAGTTCTTCAAAGTTTCTTCCAAGTTACATTCAGTCACTTCAAATGATTTTTATATTTCGAGTAATCAAAAGGTGTTGTATTACAACGTGGGTAATATCAATTATTCATCTTACAACTGACCGCCACAGCGACTAGTTCGCCGAAACAAGGAATTAGTTCATTCGTTAAATAATTCATCAAGCTACAATTTCCCCTTTAAATATCACATTTAATTTATAATTAGTATCAAAATGTTTTAATTTACAATTTAGTATCGAGATAGCATAATAAACATTCAAGTCAATTTAAATACAACTAAATTTCAATGTTATATTCTGCTTATTATTTTTAATAAACGTTATTACAATAAAATACAGCTTTCATAGACTTTCATTCGATTCCTGTTACCGTTTCCCTTCTATCTAACTATTATCCCTGCTATCTAACTCTCTGTCTTAGTGTCTTGGGGAGAATTCACACTCGGGTTAATTTCCGAACAATAGTATTGTTCGAGACTCCGCTTGACATCGGATATCTCTCCTTTAACAGTTCCATGATTGAAAGTATTCATTTAGTTTATATATATTAGATTCCACGAATCTTCTAAATAGTCATTCAACTGAATGTTATTGTAAATACTTGTGAGCTATGTACCATACCGCTCCTTTCCTTTAACTCCCACCTTGATAATTCAAACTCTCATATTTAAACCCACCAATCAAAATTAACAAACCACTTTGAAATTATCATCTGACTTTTCCCTTCTTAAGAAAAACGACAAAGCGACCGGCTACGTAGATACGAATACACGTACATTATAACAGTTACTTCTGACACCTCAAAGCTTACAGTAGTATTCTCATTATTGTACTTGGTTGGTTTATAAGTACATAATATTAAAACGAGGCAAGGTTGCAGTTTATACGATAATTCTCTTACAGGAAGTACAAGAGAACATTAATCGTCAATATGATTAATGCCAAAATATTGCCTCTCATTGAGCAACGGATAGCATAATAGTATATTCTTAGTAAGTTTTAGATATATTTATTATCAATACCACTCATGTAAGAAGCGCGCAATCGTAGAAGTATATCTCACGAGTATATCCTCTCATCAAGCAGTGGACGATTAATAGCTAATATATATATATAGAATTATTTAGATGTATTAACAATCCCACTCACTAAACGCAGGAAGATCAAAGATATACAATTATTTATAATTCTAACTTAAACTAATAACTTATACCTATTATATTAAATACCTGTAATAAATAAAATAATTGCTGGATTACATTTAAACATAGTTCAAAGGCTCTTTTCTGAGAACCGACTTCTATCCCCTCCTTCCACTATTCGTATCTCCTCACTCACACTGAGGAGAAAAACGAAAACATTGGTAATAATTCCAAACATCTATAAATCATAAAATTGTAAAAATTGCAGAAACATCTTTCCTAAGATCATTGTATTTTACTAGAATCAATTTTAAAAAAAGCATGAACTCTCAGAGATCCGGTGCACAGGGCGATACAGTCTAATTTTATGCTTTCACCCCACTCATTAAGTAGGGGTGGTCATGTACGACTTCTATGAGAGTTAGAAGTTTCGGTGAGTGAGTGATAACTACTTTTCAGCTATCATTAGCGTCATTGACAAAATATTGTCAACGCTCCTTAAACAGATGGGGATGTAGTGACTATGAGGAATTAGTGGCTACGTTCCCAAGAGTCGTGTCGCAGCTTGCCTTGTTGCACGATCATTGAAACGTCGCATGTTGTTTATTGATTTTCAATTCTGAATTGGTTCGTTATGTAAATAGTACAATGTGTACATCTACACGAGAGTTCCTAAACGGTTTTATCCGACGATTTTATTAAGTTCGTATTACAAGATACAGGACTATGGTCAATATGTCCATAGTCGTACTGTCTAGATGCAATCCAAGTACACAGTGTCGTTAAAAGGTCATTAACGAGAAAATAAAGTATTCAATGTATTTTCAAACTATATTCGTAGGCTCTTGGAACAGATCTGGAAATCATAAATATATAAGGTATTCTGAACATTTTTTAAACAACGAGGTAGTACGGAGATAGTATCGAGAGTCTAACGAAATCTGGAACAAATAATTACAATTTTATATTAAATTTGAATATTATATAATTTACAAATTGAAACCATACATTATCTTATTCAATTATTATTATAATTAATAATTTGTAAACAACAATTTCAATTATATGATCATATTTATATTTAAACGTTATGTATGATTATATTTGGAAAATTTTATTTGTTAGTGAAAATTATTTTTAAAATATACTGAATTATTTTTATTTAATGTCTAGTATGGATTGGTTCGTTGAGCGCTGCAATATCACGTGTTTCAGCACCTTTAGTTCTCGGTACATGTCATCGTAGCAGCATCAGACTTATAGCCATCATTGGTGGCCTTGTTTTAGCCTTAGCGTCTCTATTCATGTCGTTTGCAGTCAAGCCGCATCAAGTACTTCTGAGGTATAAGAAATTTATATTTGAATTGCATATCTTTAAACTTTTGTATACTATTTTATTCAATTGTTTTTATTGCCTTTATTATAATCTTACTCATATACAAGGTAGAATAAACAACAGAACTATAATTACTTTATAAATAAATAGATCATATAAATAATTTTATGTAACATTACTTGAAATATATGTGGTAATGCAGCTACGGAGTAATGCTTGGTGCTGGAGCTGGATTGGTACGTGAAACTGCTGGACTTATATTAGGACATTATTTTAAGAAACGCCGAGAATTCGTAGAAATGATTGTCCAAACTGGTACCGGTGTTGGCATAGCTATTTTCAGCGTTTCTTATAAAGAAGCCGTTGGGTAAGATAAAGCATATCTATTATTCAAACCTTATTAGTATCATAATATTAAATGTAATAAAAATAATTTATGTATATATATCTATATATATATATATATATATGTTCGGGCGTAACCCCGAGTGTGAAATTTCAGATAGTGGAAGGGGTGAAATAGCAGGGTAGAAAGAAACTAAAACGTAGACGGCGTAGGTAGTGCTGTAAAACTGTGGTTTATTAAAAGTATTATTATTAAAATTATATTGTCGAATGAATTGAAATAATATGTTATTTGTCTTTATATTAATTTGTATTAAAGAACCCGCACTATCACACTATTCACTTTTGATTGGAATAACGCAAAGGATGGTTTGTTCGGATTTATAATAAATTGTCTATATTCTCAGGTTCAGTTTATTTAATTGAATTTCTTCCGCGCGACCGCACTATTCAGTCATGAATTGAATACGGCGAGGTTTGGTAGTACGGTTAATTATGTATAAAAATTGATTTGAAGAATTCTAGATATCACCCATTTACGTAGGCGCCCAGCTCTATGTGTCGAAGCACGCCTGTAATACAACAGGCCTCACTTCAATGGTGTGATGTAGTTGAGTATCGACTCAACTCACCCCGCTCCTTGCGGGTAGGGGTGGCCTCATAGTACAATCACTTGAGAGGGGGGAATGCTGTTGTTTGTTTCAGACTAATTTTCTCTTGTCATTGGAGCTCTGATCAAAGATGTCAACGCCCTTAAGGTGGGGGAGGGCTGCGCGCTGATGGAGTAGAGGTGGAAGCGCCCCTGGGCCGATGTCTTAATATATGACAGGGTCTTCTTGGGCTCCAATTTGTCTCGGTCATTAAGTTATTCAGAAAAGTGGCAGTTTATTCGACTGTACCTAGAAGGACTCGTCAGCTGTTTTTACTAAGGTCGAATTGCAAGGGGCGTGCATATTATTCGACCATGGTCGATCTACGGAGGCGCAGTCCGAGTAAACACGGTCGTAAACGGAGGTCACAGACGAGATAAATAAAACACTCGTCGTACTTTTCAATCTCATTCGTAGGCTCTCGGGACACATCTGGCAATCATAAATATCTCGAATATTTTGAAAACAATTAACAAACAAAGAGGTAGTACCGATGGTCGAGATTCTATCGGAATCCCGAACACAGGGAGAAAAATAAGAAAGAAAATTAGTGTTATCCGGGTAACGTGAAAATAGGCAAAGATTTATTGCATTTATAAAAACGATTGAAAATGCTCGCACTGATGTATATAAATAATAAAACAAGAAACGGTATAACGGTGTAATGGATATAGTTAATAAAACAAGCATCGGTATAAAGGTGAAAAGCTGCACTGTCGCACTAAACTACGCACTGTCTTAAATATCCGATATGAAAGGGCGGCGGTGTCGAGTTACCGGCGCTTAGTCGGATCGGCGAGTGGTCATACCGCGCGGCGGGTTTATAAATCGCTATGCGCTAAAATACAGATATTACGCTATAATGAGCCGTCGCGATAGAATAAATTTTATAGTATCGCGGGTTGCAGTTACCGACGCTGGGCTCAATCGAATATGTATTTCGCGATGATTTTAAACCGTTATTGCTACTTGCATCTTAGTACTGGGTTCGCTTCTGCGCTCCACCCTGGGAGCTCTATCCAGGATGGGAAGGATGCAACAGCGGGCAAATAGCACGCTCACAGTGTGGACGAAGCTTCTTTAAATGTATGTCGAGACGTGGCGACGGGTCCGCTCGGATGTATGAAGACTGCTGCGCACGAGACCCTTCCGTGACGGACGGAAGATGTAGAACTGCTCGGAATAATTTTCTCCTGTCGCGAGCTTGCGATCCTATTTTATAGAAAGAGGACTAGATAGCCCAGCGACAGCGCATGGTGGGGGATTTAACGAACCTTTCCACATAGCTGAGATACACAGGAAAGGACTTTCGCGACCGCTTGGGTAAGGGATAAAAGGGGTGAAGGCTGAGATGCTGGCGGGGGAGCCTTGTTACTAGGCGCGCTACAATTCAAAAGCTCACAACGCTTTTCCTGGAAAACTGGGAGTATAAACAAAGTATAGCAATCACGAAGTATGAGACGTTCCAACAGAATAATTTGAAATTAAAAGTGGTGAAATGATATCTCAATATTATTACAAGAGTCACATTTAAAAGTAAACAAATATTCGCAAGTGACGACTCGAGATTCTGTCGGAATCGCGAACAATATATATATATATATGTTCGAGATTTTATTGGTTTCTCGACCGACTATATACAACCTTATTGTAAATGCTTTTGGAAATACTCAACATATTTATTATTGATATGTCCCAAGAACGTATGGATATAGTTAGAAAATACATCAAGTATTTACTTCTCTCATTAATGACCTTTTAACGACCGCGTTTACTCGGACTAGATCTCGAAATTTCAGCGTAGTTAATATGACAATCACGTGTTTAGCAATACAAACCTAGTATAAGAAACGGACAAGACCTTCTAGGAATAATCGTATTGTTGCTAAACTTTATGATATTTTCATAAGGAAACGATACGAATTAGAAAAATAGAAAACCTAGACTTGCTTTAAAACATCGGCGAAACCTCGTAAGTTGCGGCCCGACGTCCCAAAGCGCTGTCACGACCACACCGTCAACACTTCGCTTCTATTCACTTCGTTGACAGGGGGGCGTTGACAAAAGGGCATTGACACTATTTGCCTAGGACTCCAATGACAGCTGAAAATTAGTTTTCATCCGATCACCAAAATTTCTTACTCTCAAAGAAATTAAATCAGATTGCAACTGCGCTGCGCTTCAGAATTATCTTGGAGATCACGCTTTGTATAATAAAGTTTCCAGTTTGAATTACAGTAACCTCACAACTTAAAAAAGAGTTTCTCTAACATCACTATTTGGCATAATTACATAGAATTTTTGATCCACCGCTGGTAACAAGTCACTGCAAATTACATAATGAAGGCCTGGGTCCGCTACATAGCGTCTCATAGTAACGATGCCAATCACTGTTGTTTGAGAAACTCTTCTTTGTACGACAACGGTTTTGTATTAGAGACCTTTTTGAGAGACTGAGAAGTGTAAGGGAATTCTGTGGCGTAGGGCGCCTGCGGTCTAATTTTATTAACGCCACTCCGCACTTCGCGAAGGGAGTGGTTATCTCGTCTTTTTTTGAGAATGGAAAATCATGTTAATTGGTATTAACTAATTTTCAGTTGTTAGTGGGAACCTAGATAAAAGTGTCAATAACCTATGAAGGTGGTAGAGGCAAAGTGGAGGCCATGAAATGGTAAATGCGCTCCGGCTCGAGGTGGAGCACTTTGGCTTACGCTATTGCATCGTTGATTTGAAACTCTCCCCAAATTGGCGTGAGGGAGAGACAGATAGTGTAAAGGGAGAAAATAATAAATACTGTAAAACTGTCTTTTTTTTAAAGTATTGAAGATATAGTGTTATCTTTATCTGATATGGTAAAAATATAATGACGTCTTTATCTTGAATTGCAGTTTCCACACTATCATAATATTTAAATTTGAATTGAATACCACGAAGCTTAGAGTGATTCTGTATTCCGTAATTTATATTATATGTAGCTTGTTTCCGTATAGCCGCCATAATACCGCGGCATTTGGAATGATTTTAATTGATTATATTCCTTTCCATGATTAGTTTTTTATGTTGTTTTTGTCCACACAGTCGTAATATTCAGGCATAAATTGAATACCGCTGAGCTTGGAATAATTTATTAAATGTGTGATAATATAAATACAACAAGAGTTATCTGCGAGTCGTTGTCTCTGTTTACTGGATTTGGTATCGAAGCTGGTGCAGGTTCATGCAAAGGTCAATTGATGAATTGAGCATTAGCAACAGCTATTGTCAGTCACACCTATCGTGCTTGCTCGCGATTATCCTTGAAGTAGATGTTGATTGAATTCCGATAGCCATCTCACGTGTTTCAATCGTGTCTAGCGAGTAGCATAATTCAGAAGGATTCTATTTTTATCTATCAGCACTAACTCGAAGCTCTTACTTGTATTGCGGCCACTGAATGTTGAGAAACTTTTTACTTTTTACAACTTTGTATTGTTGTGATTGGGATAGATATTGAATCGATAGATTTTTAAACAATTCTTAACAATATTTAAAGAATTTTTATTTAACAATATTTTAAACAAAATTAAAATTTTCACTCCACTTCTCGCGAGGGGGTGTCCTTCTTCTACTTCTATGAAAGTGGGAAGTTTTAGCGATCGGATGAATGCTAATTACTAAGCTGTCATTGACTACCATTGAATGCCCTTTTAGGTGATGGTCGTGATAAAGTGGTGACCAGCCGCACGTCGGAGTGTCGTATCGTCATTTGCGATGCTGCACCGACGGGGCGTGGTTTGGCTTGTTGTTTAAACTTTTCAAAATATACAGCGGTACGATATACAATAAAATATTACGACGTTTGGCAACTACGCATGGGTTCGTAGACAGTTTTGTCCTTTAATTTGATTAGGCTCGTATTATGATGGTCATATTCGACCACCGTCGAACTTTAAAGTAAAGTCTGGGGAAAATCCAAAAAAAATATACGTGAAATATTGTATGTATATTCGGAGGCTCTTGGGGAAAATTTGCCAATCATAAACATGGAAAGTATTCATAAAAATTTTCGAACAATATAGTTTAATGTAGAAACAATGGAAATTCTATTGGAATCTCATACAGGTATACTTTTTTAAAAAGTTTCCTATTTATATTATTTTATTTAGATATTTCAAAAAGTAAACTTTATGAAAACATGAATGAATACAGAATTCATTTAAAGTTTTCCTTATAAGCATGCATATGAAATAAGGTAAATTTTAAAATGATCTTCAATATTCTTCTAGGAGTATCATATTTTAATGTAATCCAACTTTTCGCTTTCTCTTCTCTCTAGTCACACTTTTTTATGATTCACCTGTGCATCCATTTT
Source organism: Ceratosolen corneri (assembly GCA_030522565.1). Classification (NCBI taxonomy): domain Eukaryota; kingdom Metazoa; phylum Arthropoda; class Insecta; order Hymenoptera; family Agaonidae; genus Ceratosolen; species Ceratosolen corneri. Next base: position 16,940 of record JAPYYT010001546.1, on the reverse strand, counting down.
AATTCATACATAATTCATCATATAATATGAATTCTGAAATATGTAATTTTTACAATGTAATTAATTTTCTTGATTTTTATATGATTATGCTAGTATAATATTATACAAAATTAATAATAATTCGAAAGTTTTTCACTTATAACATTTTTTCTATGTTGCTTCAAATAAGTATTTTTATTGAGTTAAAATTTATTCTACATTCTTGATTATGTACTGGATTTTATATGATGCTTATTGTTAAAACTTTTCGAAATCTTGCGTATGAATTTTCAACTGTTTCAGCTTTTAATATTTTCGAGTTCATTATCTTCGTCACATTTACATTATTACCTAACATACACTGAAATAAATTATTTATTAGTTTCTATCATTACCTATATAATCTAATTTTAATTATTTAGTTTACTTTAAAATTATTACAAAAATATTTTTAAAAGAGTTACAAAAATATGGCTGAAGGACTAATTTGTTTATATAAAATTTTATTGTCATATTACAATTTTATTTTATTTTACAACGAGGGTATTCTATTGTCAACAAGCGTAATGTATAAAAACACGCAAATTCATATTAATGAATGTATGTGTAATTAAGATTAATTAATTAATTAATTCAGATTTCGTTGATTTCTCGATCGTTTGTACTATATCTTTGTTTATAAATTCTTTTGGAAAGATTCAACATGTTTAAGATTGTCAGATGTGTCCCAAGAGCCGACGAATATAATCAGAAAATACATCGAGTACTCAGTTCTCTCGTTAATGACCTCTTTTTACTACCGTGTTTATTCGGACTGTACTTCGAGATTTCGCTAATGGTCAATATAACCATCACCTGTCTTACAATTAGAGAGTTTAGACATGGGTTAATTTTGTAAAAACAAATAGTATATATATTTTAATCTATTATAAAAGAAGCCTAATTAAACTAAATAAAAATATTGTATAAATTAATATTTATTAATCTTTTATGGTTGAATTTGTATATTTAATGAGAAAGATCTAAAATTTGATATAAATTTATGTACTCTACAGAAAACTAGGTTGGAGGCTTGGTCTACAAACCATTACTGGTATATTATTCTTGGCCATTTTTCTGGGTTTAGTTTATCGGAGTGCCTCTCTTTATCATCCTCAACGTGATGCAATTTTACATCTGAAGAAGCAACAGAATAAACTTAAACCAAAATCTAAATCTGCTCAGAAAGTTTTTCGAAAGCCTTTCATAGATCTGAGTCCTCTTAACTGTCGACCAGTAAGAATGTTAATGTTAGCTGCTGGCACTGCGTCTTTTGGTCTTTACACACCAGCTTTCTATATTGTGAGTTCATTGGCTTATCTCTTTGTATTATAATATATTAATTTATATTTTAATGGGCATTAAATGAATTGTTTCATATAAATTTAACAAATATACAGTGTATATTTAAAAATATTGAAAACAGTTAAAATTTATTTTTTCCAACTAAATGTAAATAAATTCATTATTCCGACTAAAATTAATAGTAATAAATAGATTTAATACTTATCATACTGACTATAAATTATAATGATGACATCATTATGACTATAAAATAACAAAATGAAATTTATTTGGCACTCTCCATGTTTCTTAACCATTTTAAAGATTAAAAATTCAATTTTGTAAAATGTATCTATGTTCGAGATTCTGTTCGTCAACAAAACTCTCTTCTATAATATTTGCGGTTAGAAACTTTGTTAGTGTTGATAGATCATAGCATTGCCCAGTCCAGAAATGTCAAATGTATGTTTATAAGAACCTCGTTCACAGTACATCTGACCTCCCCTTCTTTTCCCTCTAAACTCTCCTTATAAATAGAAATCGCCATATTTTAGCCAACCTATCATATTTAAGAGATAATGAAAAAATACTATTTGCCTTTAATCCCTTCCGACAGAAGAATTGAAGATATACCTGAAACATAAATACGACTGCACGGATGGCCTCCCTCCCGTGAGCCCCTCATCACACAAGTAACAATAGTTATTGTTACATTAAGTATACGCCTAATTCATCTCCATTCATCATCTCCATTGCCTAGGCATTTCCAGAATCGTGTAAATATATTAATCTTTACTATTTATTATTTGCACTTATTCAACCTTCCGTAATAACACAAGCAATCTAATAACACCGCAATAGGCATCATTACTTTAATAATTATCCTACCTATGTCTAAACCCCCTTCTTTTAAGTCAAGGTCATATACAAATAACCGAGTGCATTCACCTTAAGAGCTAAATTTTTGTCACTACAATTATGTCTCCGCCCCCTTTTGATATGCATACTCAAACAGCATATAAATAATTGCTGTTTAGTGAGAGGTAACTCCTCCCCTCATTCTTCTTAAAACTCTTAAACAAGTGTCAATATAAAATTACTTAATACCTTTTGTAATTACTATAACAATCTAATTACCTCTAAATTAATTTCACCTTGTATATAATGTGCTTCAATATTTATTCAATAAATTACATAAACACACAAATAACTCCAAAAACTTGTTTCTTTGAAACCTATTTCTATCATTCTCTTACCACTATCTGTCTCTTTCCACTCGCAACTTGGAGAGAGAATTCATACGCAGGGTAAATCCCGAACAATCTATTTGCAGTATGTTAATTAACTTTCAGTTTATTTACCAATTATAGGAGATACGCAATGGTATTATTTAAATGTAAATTTGTTTATATTACAAAATAATTTATTGTTATATTTTTATTAATATTAAATGGTAGTATCTTTATTTAATATTTATATATTTTTAATTGTATATTACGTATATTTATGTTCTTTCTTACAATTTATACATTATATACTTATCCATTTGGCGTCTGTAATTGTGATAAATTGAATGTACTCTTTAAGCAATATTTCTTTTGTTTTTTACTAATTATCACATAAATATTACAAAAAAATTAGTTATTATCATTATCAGTATTTTATGTAGTAATAGTGTTCGAGAACTGACCCGATGCTGAGCTCTCCTCAAGGTGGTGTGGGAGAGAGGCCGTTAGTGAAAGGGGAGAGATAACAGGGTAGAAAAAATGAAGTCGCAGAAGTCGAATGTAATACTGTAAAATGGTGTTTATTAAAATAAGATGGAGAATATAATGCGATCTTTGTCTTGCAATCGCAATATTCTGGCGTTAATTCAATACCACTAAGCTTGGATTAGTCCTATTAATTTTTACTGCTATAATTATTCTTGTATAATTATTGATGTTAATTATTAATGATTTTGTTCATATCAACGGTCTTTACTTGCTTTAACTCAAGTGAAGGAGTTTTACAAAGCCAATTAGTCTTCAGTTATTAATTGTTTACTGGCAAATATAATAACATGGCTCTGAAGTACCACGTGCCGTTCAATTATGTGTTAAACACCATAGTAACCCTTTTGTACAGTAATTTATGTGTACGTATCGCTACTTGCCTTTGGTCTGCGTTTCTATGCTCTTGTTTTTCTCGGTTTCTAGTCCACGCTGGCAACATATGCGGCGTTTATCACTTAGCCCAGGGAAAAGGGTAGCTGCAGTCGGTGGGCTGCTGTTATGTAACGTGTGGCGACCATGTATCAGCATATGGTGAAGCTTCAACGTAATATAATAACCCCGAAGTGTAATGTGAGATTGATTTTGAGAGCTTGATCTTTACGAGAATTCTAAAGCGCAGCGTGCTTGCTGTTTAATTTTAAGGTCTTCATCCCGCTCCTTGAGTAGGGGTGGCCATCTTCGATTTCGATGAGAGTAGGAATATTTGTTAATCGTTTAATACCATTTTCAGCTGTCATTCAAGCTCTAGCCAAAAGTGTGAACGCCCTTTTACAAGAGAAGGACGAAGTGCCGGAGGTGAAGTGGTTGCATTGCTTCGAGACGTCGGGCCGCGGACAGCCCGGTTGTCCCAACGTCTAAAGCCTAGCTGGGTTTTTCATTAATTCCAAATTGTGTCGGTTCGTTAAGAAAATATCACGAAGTATAGTAACTAAGCTGTCTATGCCTAGAAAGTCTTGTCGGTTGTATTTACTAGGTTCGTATTGCAAGACACGTAATGGTCAATTGACTATTGTCTAAATCTTTTGAGGTGCAGATCTAGTAAATACGGTATTAAAATAGTCATAAACGAGACAGAAGTAATATTCGATGTACTTTCTCATTATATTCGTAGACTCTTAAGTCTGAGAATCTCTTCGTTGTAAGACTAAATGTGAGATTGATTTTTGCGAGAATTCTGCTGCGCAGCACGCTTGCTGTCTAGTTTTAATATCTCACCCCGCTCCTTGAGTAGGGGTGGTCTCTTTAAATTTTGGTAAGAAAGGGAAGATTTTGCTTATTGTTTGAAATTAATTTTCTGTTGTCATTGGAGCTCCAGCCAAGAATCTCAACGCCCTTTTACAGGAGAAGGGGGAAGTGCGAGAGGTGAAGTAGTGGCAGCCTTTGGGACGTCGGACCGTGGGTCGCGGGGTCACCCCGATGTTTTAAAGTCTGGCTTCGAAGTATAGCAATTATGCTGTTATACCTGGAAGGTCTTGTCCATAATATTTACTAGGCTCGTATTGCAAGACACTTAAGGGTCATATTGACTGTTGCCCAAGTCTTTCGAGACGCAGTCCGAGTAAACATGATCGTAAGTAGTCACAAATAAGAGAAAAATAATATTCGATGTACTTTATGAATATATTCGTGGGCTCTTGGGACACATCTGGCACTCATAAACGTATTAAATGCTTCTAAAAAGAATTTAGAAACAAAGAGGTAGTACTGATGGTCGAAAAACTGATGGATTCTCGAATAATAGTATATGATTTAGCCGTGGAAATCATCTAGTTTAAATGCCAATTTAGCTGAATTAGCGTGTAGAGTTTGTAAGTTGAAAGTTGTGCGACAGTCAGTTGTAAGTCGAATACCGCCTATCATAGTAGTATGTGATTTCGCTGTAGAAATACTGTGTAGTTTAAACGCCTTTCTAGCTAAAAGGCGTTCTAGCATAAGTTGAAAGATGTGCTACAATTCCTTGTAAGTTGAATGCCCCCGTTCTTTGTAGTATGTGAGTGAACAGCTCTTTTAACGTAGTTACGTGTAATAAGCTGAGATCTCGCACTGCCGCCCCTGTGGTGAGGAGTTTTTTGGTACTGCCACAACTGCAGTCGCTTATGAGTCTTTTGGTTTTGACCATGAGTGGAAGACTGACTGAATTATGTGACTCCTTTGTTGGACCATGCACCTTTGTATTGTCGCCGAATGTCCTACTGACCGCTACGAACCATCGCCCGATGTGGAAAAGTAAACGTACATGTTAGGTTCTGATAAATTGTTGATTAAGTAAGTTGCACGAATTCCTCGCTCACCGATATTCATCTCAAATTTTTTAATAATTAGTAAATAAATATATCATAATTTACAATAAAAACCCCGAGCTATTTGGATGATTTATGAAAGGTCCGATTATGTTTCAGAATCTTGAACAATCTTGATAATTTGAAAATTGGCCTTGTTAAAGTCGACGTGGCGGTTTTCAATGATACGACTCTAGTGTGGTCATACTCTCCAAGATGAAGAGCAATTACTCTTGCAAGGGCCATTTTGATGGTGGATGGCGTTCGTCTGTAATGAGAACTGTTGTACCATCTTTGATGTTGTTTTTTTTTATGACGCCATTTTGTAGTCAATTGATGTAGTTGCAAGCCTCTTGTTCTGTTGAGCTCTGGATGAACTATTTCATTAATGCTACATTTGCTCTAACAAATATAGTCCCACAATCTGAGTGTGGTGTGTTAGGAATACCCTTGTGAAAGGTGAACCGTGAATACTCATATCCAGCGTTTTATTTTATGGGGCATCGCCTTTCCATAGTTTGAGCGAAAAGAGCAGTGTAGTCGACTTCTGTGTTGTTTCAAAGTAGTAAGTAGTGAATAAGAAAGCATCATGTCGAGCTTTCTTTATGTGGTTGCTCTGGCCAAGATTCCTTAATTTTTAGCCAGGGTGGCGCCTGCCACCATAGAGATGAATTTCTTTAGTGAAATGCCTATAATGCCTCTGGAGGCGCAATTAGCTGGATTGGACGTACCAAGAATGAATTGCTATTGAGCTACAAGTAGCTGTTGAATTCTTGTGACCCTGTTTTTTGTCGTAGTCTTTCCAACATGCTGTATTGTTTTTTATCCAGGTTTTGATTACTTGTGAGTCTGTCCACATATATGTCATTGCTTCTTAGTTGTAGTGTAGTTTGTACGAATTGCATGAGTTAGAATAAGAGCAATGCAACATTCAGTTCAACCTTGGTAAGCTGGGAGGTTTGATTAGGACCACCTTTGTGTTGAATCATACCATTGTAATGATTATGGTTTTGTTGTGGTGGACAGGTATGTAGTGTATTGCCGCCATATCTGAGTTCGTGATGTGTCTGAAAAACATGTAAATCAACTATGGGATTACTCCAGGTGTTGATCCACCGTGGAATAGATATCATTGATAATTCGATAAATGTTTTTCTTATACTCAGCCATTTTGTTTCAAGTTTAGAAGGTAATGGATCTTCCCATTCTAGTTTAAACGTCTATAGCTACTGCTTGAATATTTTCGCCTTGATCACTACTGGGGTGACAAAATCCAGAAGATCCAATATTCTAGCAATTTCTGATTATAACTGACATACAAAACTGACCCATTCGAAAGACGTTTGTGGCTGAATGTTCTTGATGCGAACACGAATTTGTCCTGTGCTGGTTGACAGCTCAACCCTAAGACATGTGTATAGCAATCGTCGAATGATATATTAGATGTTTGATTGTTACTTGTATTTAATGCTGTTAAGATGTCGGTATGAGTGGTGTGCCATTTCGCTAGTGAGAAACCGCTCGTCATGCAAAGACTCTGAAGTTGTAAAGCAATTTCCTTTAGCTGCTACGGTGTGTCAGCTCCTCCAAATATGTCATCGACATATCTACCCGATGTTACAGGAAGAATTGCTAAAGGAAATTTGCTGCCTTCTTTTTTGACGAGCTGGAGTAGTGATCTTACTGGAAGAAAGGGGCTAGCCTTCATCCCGTATGTAAGTGTTATTAACGTAGATGCTACATCTTTATCATGTTCCTCAATCTATAAGATTTGTTACAAATCCCAGTCTTCCTTGTGCACCTTGATTTGTCTGTACATTTTTGTTATGTATATAGCAAATAGATGTGTGTATAACTCGATCCATAGTAATACATCTGTGATTTCCCGTATTTGCCCCCTTGTACATCAAGTCGTTAAGTGATGGGCCTTAGGAAGACGCCTTGGATCCGTTCAACGCCACTCGTAGTTCTTGAACATCAAATAAGGTTAATTGAGTAATTAATAATTCTTGCATATAGTAAGAAGAAGAAAAGAATAATTCTTGTAACATTTAAATAAGTGAAGAATAATTATTCACTATAACAATAAAGAGAAAACAAGTAAATATTAATTCTTAAATAAGTCAAAATTGATCAAGTATTTTAAAGAAAAAATACTAAAGTAATATTTAATAAAGAATAATTTAATGAATAGATTTTAAGGACTATTAGTAACAAACAATTTACAACTGTTTGATACATACATTTGTAATATAATTCAATGCAAAATGAGAGTCAATAATTTATTTTACAAATTATTGAAACAAGATTAATATTCACTCACCTTCACGGAAATCAATTTACAACTAATTATCGTTTTGAAGGTGATCTAAAACTAAAATAAAACAACAATTCTCATTCAAAGGACAATAGCACACTTCACTACACGACTAATTTATATTTATTTATTGAGCAATTTTATATACTATTCTCATTTCAATACTCAATATATATTTATATTTCACATATTATTATCAATAAAATCAAGTTATTATACTTCATGATTAATTAGCACTGTGTTCGGTAATTAAGTCCGAGAAACTACTCTCCAAGGTGATGTGAGTGAGTGGCGGATAATGGAGGTAGAGAGATAGCAGAGTGGAATAAAACAAAGGCGAAGATGGCGTGGGTATGCTGTAAAATGGTATTTATTCTAACGTATTGAAATATAAAACTGTCTTTAGACAATGTGGTATAAATATAATGCAGATTTAATTGTGAATTATAAATCTTGAATCATCTTAACATTTCCACGTGAATTGAATACCGTGATAGCTTTAAGTGAATGTACAAATATGTTGAGTTCTTAATTCCGCAGGATCGCAATATTCAGGCGTAAATTGAATCTTACCAAACACAGACTTTTTGGGTTCCTTTAGATCAACAGGGTTTATCTGTGGGTCTGTGTGTCAGCTCACTAGATTATTCCGCTCGTATTGGCGGCTGCCTCTTCTTGTTCAATTGCGACGAATATATAGCACAATTGATGCTTTACTTGCCTACACTGGTCGCTGAGAAGCAATTCACTAGACACAACCTTGTATTGAGAGATTACAGGTCAACGAATCGATACCGTGATTCTGAAGAACAAAGCGGACCTGAAGAGACGCTCCGAAGCCGCAATACTAAAGTCTTCACCCCGCTCCTTGCGGGGGGGGGGGACTTTTCTTGCACATCTATGAGAGTTGGAAATTTCGGTGATTGGTTAAGAGCTAATTATTTAGTTGTTATTGGTACCCTTTGACCGATAGTATCGACGCCCTTTTAGGCGGTGGAGACGTCCAAGCGATAGCTGACCGCGCGTTTGGGCCCGCAGTTGTGAATGTTGTGAAAAATGTATGTATGTTGTGAAAAACAACTTGTACAATGTTTGGTAACTATGAGTGAATTCTTGGAAGGTTTTCTTTTACGATACGCGCCTTGCAGAGCACGTGATGGTCACATTGACCATCGACGATAACTCGACTGTTTCAAATCATTGTCAACGCCAAAATATACTTCAAATATTGTGGAAAATAAGTTGGCTCTTCTGGGACATCTGGCAATCATAAATAAAAAAATTTTCAAAGCAAATGTAACAGAAACAATATTCTTTAGAGACTTTAGATTTTCTATTCGGTTCTCGGACACACTGTTTTAAATCAAATTAAAATAATGTTAATAAAATAGTGTTAATCTATAATAAAAATAATTAATTTTCACATTCTTATAAGCAATACCAAGAAGATTTAAATTGTAATTTTAATTATAAATTTAATTTATTTTTTACATTTTCTTTATTTTATTAATAAAAGAAATATAGTATTGAAGCTAAGTATTTAAAAGTTATACGATAAAGATATTTTTATTTTATACAGTTTTTACTTACAGTTTATCTAATTTATCTAACTAAAATTATGCTTTTTTATAAATATTTCTTATAAATTTTTTTTTAAATTAAAATAATAGATATTAATTTCAATAAAATAATAAAATGGTATTAATTCATAAATCTTAAGCATTTAATATATTCTTTATTTTATAATACCGTTGTAAGAAAGATTTTAGAAACAGCGAAGAACGCTCAGCTTGAAAAGACATAATGAAGTTTAGTAAAAGGAGGAATTGCTGATCTTATTTTTATTTCGAAAAACAATTCGTAGTTGTTCGGGATTTTGATAGAATCCCGAGTCGTCACAATATAATACCATTTTTATTTTGTATGTTATTCCTGCTATAATATCTGTTTATTATATTATGTATATTATTAGTTTTTATTATGTTTAAATATCTCGCATTTCATGATTGCATGTTTTTTACGCCAATGTAACTCCATCCATGTACATTATTGTTTGCGTCTGAATTTGTACCGACACGACCCCCCCGTTCGTGGCGCCCCGGGATCATCGTATGTCTCGCGTGCTCGAAATTGTATTTCGCGTTCACAGGTTCGACAGCCAAGCGCAGCAAGTAGATTAGCTGCAGCGCGCAACGTCTTGGCGCAGGAAACATGCACATTCGCAGCGCAGCCCCTTCCCCACCGTCTTGGCCTTGCCCCCCTAGCCCTTTTGTCAAGGAAGTAAAATTCTATGCTCATCAACCTCAGTAGAATAGGAAAATTAGTTGACCCCCCTCCACCCAATAATTTGGACACCCTCGACGTCCTAGCTTGCCCTGTGATTATAAAATAGGGCCACAAGCACCCCGAGGGCAGAATTCTCTCAGATCTTCAGTGCAGTACAGTGGTCTTACAACTCGAGTTTTCTCACCAGCTCAGAAGCCGGCCTGTGTACACAAAAAGCGGTTATCCCGGACTCTGTGCTCGCTGCGTTATAACGCCCGTGACTGATCCAATCTCATCCTGGACGGAGCTCCCAGGTAGGAGCGCAGCTGGACCGTCGCGTCAAGAGGCAAGTAGCAACCCGTGCGTCTCCTCTCGTCTTACTCCATTCGGATTGTACACCTTTTGAAGTAACGAAGATACATACTCCAATTCGGCACTGTGTTGCCGATCGAGAGCCCCGCGGCCCATAAAGCCGATCAAGTTATAAGACCACACCGCGATTCGTCTAATCGTAATTCAAACGTACGACGGGACACATCGACGTCATTTTCAAAACCCTGGTAAATTGTAGGCCAATTACGCAGCATTAAATTCACGCGTAACCAGTGCGGCAGTGCTGGAAATCGATCGTAAAAGCGTAAAGAAAGAACGTAGATTCCATGTATAATCCCTTCCGCGCCTTGCGTATTGCGTAAGTGCAGCATACAACCAATTCTTGTAACGACAATAGTGTAATTTACTGTGTAACCAAGTGCGACTTCTTCAAGTTATTTTTTGTTCAATAAATTCAAGTTTTAACCGGCATTAAAACCGCCTATTTTGTCTACGATTCTTTTTACCCTGCTATTTCGACCCTTCCACTATCTGTTTCTCCCTCACACATTCGTGAGGGTATTCACACACTCGGGTCCGCGTCCATTCCTTCTTTATTCGAGCCGGACGCCGAACAGTAGTAACTGAAAATTTTTTACGTTATTTGATGAAGTTATTTTTTGAATTAATATAAAATAAAATTTTTATTAAATAATATTATTTAATATACAAAGGCTATAATTCAATATAAAAAATTGTATACAAAAGAAAAAGTTGTAAACTAAAATCTAATCTACAACGCTGATGTAGTATTAAAAAAGATAAAATTATAAAAAAATTTAAAAATAAATGTATATTTATTAAATCACACTTGAATACATTACGTAAAATAAGATCAACTTAGTTATCAACTATGTAATTAGTTATTTCGTTTGTGTTTCATCGTCTTTTCTATAGGCACTGGAGGAAGGCTACAATTCATCAATATTATTACAAATCTGTTTTGGTTTATCGGCGGCTTTGGGATGTGCTGCATGGGGAATTATTACTGCTAGAACGTCAACTCACTACTTCGTATCTAGACAATATCTTTGTCAAGGGGCCCTCATTGGAGTTGGTTAGTACATGTAAAATAAAGATCGCAGATATTAAAAATACACTTGTAAAATATACAATATTTTTTTCTCGTCATGAAAATAAAAAAATATAGTTTTATACAAATAGATTTACGCTCATACTTTCGACAAGTTCCAAATTTTGTTTTCTCTATCTTTATCTTCCGGGTCTCTATCTCTCACTCTATAGGTAACCGCTTTCATTGAAGTAAGACCTCATGTTAAATTTCAACTGCTAATTGTGTATTTCTTAATATTAAATGATAATTTTTCTATCTTTATAATACCGCATTAAATAATAAAATTCATGTTAGATAATATATTTTAATGTACACTGCTTAGAATTGCAATGCTAATATATTTATACGTTAAATATAAATATAAATATAAACTATAATTGATGCAGAATTTCAATAAGTAAATAACTTATTAAAAATATAATTCTTTCTAGTTTAATTTACATAGTTTTCTTCAATTTTATAATATATTTAAAATAAATATAATAAATATTAATCATTTATTTAAAAAAGTATTTTCAAAAGATTAATTATTTTTTTTTACATTTTACAATTATTCAGAGAATAATGAATTGATTGGATTTTTAAATAATTTATTTTTATCTTATTTATTATTATATTAAGTTAACCTTTTATATTTTAAACATATAAAAGTGAAAAATTTTTAGTGGTATTCATTATAATTATTTTAATTTTCAAAAAATTGAATTAAGAGATTTAAGATTTAAGAAACATCTTATAAGCTGTTATTAATATATTATTTGTGAGAAATTATTTAATATACTATATTTAAGTTAAATAATAACCAAATTTAATAAAATGATTACTATTTATGTCATAATTTTTTTAAATATAGCAATAGCTCAAATAGTGCTTAGCTTAGTTGAGAGTTATTACGGATTTATGTTGGCATCGGGATTGTATGGAGCCTCACTTGGTGCTACGCTTTATTCGTTAAAGATGTTGGCTCTTGAGAGATTCAGATTTCAACAATTTGCAAAATCTTGGGCACTTGTAGAAGCTGCAGAAGCTCTATCAGTTCTCTTTGGAGTTCCTCTTACTGGTACATTTTTATCTTTATTTTATCCACTACTTCTTCACATTATTCATTTATTATTTTTTTATTATATTGACTTAATATTTCATCGTAAAAATCGATAGATATACTTCTTGTATTGAAATAAAACCGTTATTTTTTATTAAATGTTTATTTTTTAACGGATTATTGCATTAACCACTGTAACTTAAACTTTTAAACTTATTAACACTATTTACATTATTATATTTCGAATGAAAAAAAGATTTAATTTCAATATATATGTAGTAATAATATATATAGTAATAAAAAAATAATATTGTGTGTGTATGAAAATTGTTTTTTATAAATACGATTCTCAACTAATTTAATGGGTACTTACACAACTCTCTGAATAAACGTTATCACCCAAATATACTAATATTTAAAAAATCAAATAAAGATATTAATTTTTTAATTGCTATAAAATGATGGAATTTTTATTGATTTTATCTAAATTTTTTGATAAAAAATTACTTTATAAAGTTTGCATAAATTTAAAATATGTTAAAGGTGACTGTAAAATTTGGCCTTAACCTGAGATATTTAAAAAATGTAATTTAGAGGAATGCGTTTGTAATACTAATTTAATCATTTACATAAATAACAGATAATGAAAGTTTCATATTCGATTGTGTTCGGGATTTTTTCCGTCTGTGTTTTATCTCCAAGATGTAATCAGGAGATACAGATAGGGAAAGGAGAGGTGATAGAAATGGGTGTTATTAACTTAGCAGATGTTGTAGTTAGAGACTAAAATTAGGTTTATTAAATAATAAATATATAAATAGATGCGTAGTAATTACAAAATATAGTTGAATGTTGATTGTGCTGATATAAATATTGCACTATAGAAACTAATGTATGAGAGAAGAAATGGCATAAATCTAGATCTGGTCCTGTTAGTCTTAATGTCTGCTTATTGCTGTATTGGGTGTCAACTGAGATGAATTGTTTAGAAAGAACGTAGATTCGCAGGTTAGTAACCCTAGTACCTAATTTGAATCGTGTCTCCAATTCGAGTTGATTAAACCGAGTAATCACAAATTGTTACAATATCTTACAATATGTTACAAAATGTTACAAAACAGGGAACAATAACTAAGTATTAATGATCCAATCGCTATATTTGAACTGAACTGCTGATGCCTTTTTTCGGCCTGTTGTATTTACATTTTTTACTCGAGTCCCGTGAGCATTCTAAGAAAGAGAAGGTCGTGATTCTAAACAAACTCACAAGAGATTTGTTAACAGAAACTCGAACAGATTGTAAAGATTCCAAATAAGGTATATAGTTTGATAGCATCAATCGATCTCCGTAGCCTCTCGAATTTTTCAGTTTCAAATTAGTATGCTTAATTGGTCTGACTATGACACAAAATCTAAAACATGTTTACATTTTTAATATTTTCAATCGTAAAACTTATGTATAAACACAATAACGGTTTATTTGAATAAATAGAAGTTTTCGGGAATTAAGCCCGAGAAAATACTCTCCCAGGTGGTGTGAGGGAGAGACGGATAATGGAAGTAGAGAGATAGCAGAGTAGAATAAACAGAGGCGAAGATGGCATGGATATGATGTAAAATGGTATTTATTTTAACGTATTGAAATATAATACTGTCTTTAGACAATGTGGTATAAATAAAATGCAGGTTTAATTTTGAATTATAAATCATGAACCATCTTAACATTTATGAATTTATAAATATGTTGAGTTCTGTGAGTTGAATTAAAGGTTGCTTAATTCCGCATGAGCGCAATGTTCAGGCGCAACTTTGAATCTTACGACGCTTAGAGTGGTGTTATGTTTTATGAATTGTATATCGTTCTAGTCAACACTGCTGCAATATTTAGAGGTAAATTAAATCTTACCAAGTATAGACTTGTTGTGTTTCTTTAGATCAACAAGGTTTACCTGCGGGTCTATGTGTCGGCTCACTGGATTATTCGGCTCGTCCTTATTCGCGCTTTCTTTGCGCGCCGGGCGATTGAATCTTGGCGGCCGGGTCTTTTTGTTCAATTGCGACGAATATGCAGCACAATCCAGAGCTCTTAGCTTTTTTCTCAGTGCGTTCCTTGGAAAAAAAATATAGTGCCTTCTTTTCTTACACTGGTTGTTGAGAAGCAACTCTCTAGACACAACCTTGTATTGAGAGATTACAGGTCAACGAATCGATACTATGATTCTGTAGATCAAAGCGGATCTGATGAGAGGTGCCGAAGCCGCAATACTTAAAGTTTTCACCCCGCTCCTTGCGGGGGAGGACTTTTCTTGCACACCTATTTGAGTGGGAAATTTCGGTGATTGGTTAAGAGCTAATTATTCAGTTATTATTGATGCCCTTTAACCGGTAATATCGACGCCCTTTTAGGCAGTGGATGCGTCCAAGCGGTAGCTGACCGTGTGTCGGAGTGACGGGTCGGCGCGTAAACCTTGTACCGACGTTTCGGCCCGTGGCGTCACTTGATCTATACACTATTCAAAATATGCTTCTATGTTGTGAAAAACAACTGGTACGATGTTTAGTAACTACGCGTGAATTTCGCAAGGTTTTGTCCGTTAATTTTATGACACGCGCTTTGCAGAGCACATGATTGTCATATTGACCATCGACAATGTTTCGAGAGCACTGCTGGGATAACTCGACTGTTTCAAATCACTGTCAACGCAAAAATATACTTCAAATATTGTCGAAAAATTAGGTTGGCTCTTCTGGGACGTCTGACAATCATAAATATAAAAAGTATTCAAAACAAATGTCAAAGGAAACAGTATTACTTAGTGATTTTCGAGAAGAAAAAAAGAAGTTTTGATAGATAAACAAGTATTATATTATAAATTTTCTGGGCAGTATCATGTGAATATAATTTTCATAGAAAGCACTGTGTTGAGGTATACTCTACCTAGCTCTCGTGGGCTCAGCTTACCTGAATCGACGGCCTACTAATAGGGATTTCACCTACTTGACTGTTTGCATTCCGTGATGATAAAGACTGTGGATATAATAGAACAGATGTTGCTGGTAGGATTGATTAAATCATTAAACATTGTGTGTGTGCTGGTTACTATTATTTAATGATAAATTCTCTATTGTTATATACAGTGGTTGATAACATTATTTGTGCATGATTTTGTGTGTGTGTGAATAATAGCGTAGAAGTTGCAAGTGATTCGCAAATGGTAATCGACAACGGTTTTGAGTGCGGCTTAGCGCTTTTTAAACTGAGATGGATGTAACAAACCTCTATTGAATTGCAAGGTTCAGTTGTAACTTGACTCCACGCTCTTTTTCTCTCTTACGTACTGCACGAGTAGTTTCAAGAAGTTCCTCACCTTACCCCTGAGCGAGCGGATTACAGCAATTCGTGTTGCCGGCGCGGGTGCGCGAAGAGGGCAGTTTCCCACTATCTATTCTGTTGTTCTGAATGGTAGGTACTATCAACCCTGTGTTAACAAACTTGCCTCACTTCAGCCATAGGGAGTGCATCTACTTCAAAGCCATTCACGGTGGCCCGTCACCAATCTTCTTCCCTTCTTGCAGCTATTACCAGGATTATCACTTTAAGAAGCAATTGAAGACAACCAAAACGACACTGACGCCACGGATTGTGCTACATATTCGTCGCAATTGAACAGACAACCCGGCCGCCAAGATTCAATCGTCATGGAATCATCATGGAAAGCACGAATAAGGACGAACGGAATAATCCAGTGAGCCGACACACAGACCCGCAGGTAACTCTATTGATCTAAAGGAACACAAGTCCATACTTGGTAAGATTTAATTTACCTCTGAATATTGCAGCAGTGTTGACTAGAACGATATACAATTCATAAAATCAAAGTTGCGCCTGAACATTGCGCTCATGCGGAATTAAGCAACCTTTAATTCAACTCACAGAACTCAACATATTTATAAATTCACTTAAAGCTATCGCCGTATTCAATTCATGTCTGAATGTTAAGACAGTTCAAGATTTGTACTTCGAAATTAAAACAGCGTTATATTTATACTTGTTCGGGCGTAAACCCGAGTGTGAATTCTCCCAGTGGTGGTGTGAGCGAGAAGCAGATAGTGGATGGGTTGAGATAGCAGGGTTAAAAAGAGAAAGTGAAATAGGCATGGTAATGCCAATCCAATCGTCTTTATCGAAATAATAATGGTGACATAATGTAATTCTTGATATAAGTATGAGTATTCTTGTTTATACGATAAAGTGAATTGCCGCACATTCACTAAACTAGAAGCGCGGATTTTTTAAGCACCGTGTGAATGCAGCGCTTGCTGGCTACACGTGATATGATCAATATTATGATATAATATTGTCCCACACTTTCGCCCTTGCTCGCGATTAATGCTGTCCCGTGGTTTCGCCCTTGCTCGCGGAACCGATTTAGCGGCGATGGTCTAGTAAGTATTGTGAATTACACGTAGACGTGGCCGCGTGGTCTTATATGGGTTTTTTGGCCACCGGGCT